>JAUCBJ010004299.1:0-20492 GCA_032718475.1 Nemertoderma westbladi | reverse complement strand
CGAATTGTCCGGGACCAAATTTAAGTGGTACTATATAATTGTGAATGTTCTAGAACCTTAATAGATATTATTATATGGTAGCTAGTGTTTTTTTTTACTCGCTAGTATTTTTTTTTGCTTTGTATGTAGATTGTAGGCCTATACTGTATTTGTTGTTGGTTGGTTAACAAGCCTAAATTATTATCTTAGATAATAGCTGGATCTCATTCAGTGACTGTTATAATATCATCAATATTTTTGGTAATTAATATAATCTGCAACAGTTTAGGCCTAATTCTGAAATATCAATGTTTTAACAAGTTTTTTTACAATTTCAAGAAAATACTAGCTAGTAAAAAAAACACTAGCTAAACCTTAAATAATATATAATAATGTTCTCGAACACTTACCTATAACAAAAATAAAAAAATTCAGTATTTTTAAAATTTCAAAAAAATTTAGCTAGTGAAAAACACTAGCTACCATAAAAAAATATCCGGAATATTATATCCGGATATTAAAAAAAAAAAAAATAATTATATAAAATATTCGGTCCCGGACAATTCGGTACTAGGAAAATTCGTTCCTAGGACAATTCGGTCCCGGACAATTCGGTCCCATTTATTTAGTGTGTTGGGACCGAATTGTCCGTCACCGAATTGTCCGGACCGAATCGTCCGGGACTGAATTGTCCTACATCCCCCCCCCCCCCCCCCCCCACTTAATTATTGTTTTTTTTATCATAAAAAGGTTGGATTGCATATAAATGCTACCAAGACCGAATTCATACTTTGATGTTGGTGGTAGTGGTGCGAACTGAAACTGAACTGGAACTGAAATCGAACTGAAATTGTTTTTGGCATTTCTTCTGAACTGGAACTGAAACTTAAATTTTTTTACAACTGAACTGAAACTAGAACTGAAACGTGATATATTGAAATACTGGAACTGGAACTAGAACTGTAATAAAAATTCCTGAAAATTGAAAACTGGAAGTAATAAATTGAAAATAAATGTAAACATAAATTACAATATTGCCCCCCCCCCCCCCCCCCCCAGGGAATAAAAAAACAAAAGATATGTCACTTAGGCCTATATCAAAACCAGTTTTTGTTGATTTGGAAACTACATGGGCACGAGAGATTCTCCTTCTCCAGTTGAAACTTGTGCCTTCTTTACGGTTGTTAAATAATCATCTAAAGAACCAGTTTGAGCTTGAAGCTTGGATTTTTTTTATTGCCCCTGCTTCTTTTATACTTAATATGTCTTTCTCGGCCGATTTAAATTTTTCGTATAGTATTGGGTGACGCCGCTCTAAATGTTCTTTTAAATTACTTGGACCGTTGGCACACTTTGACTGAAACTCACACTGTTGATCATCATCATTTTACATAATGACAACAAAAACGTCAACTCTCCCTCTTGTAGAATAAACGAATGGCTGATGTCTGCTTTCTGCCGGTTGTGCAGGCTTGGCTAGTTGAAGTCATTGCGGAAACTGGAAAAATACATTGAGCCACTGCAAACGATGCAAATAATTTGTACTGTATATGTACTGTGTAGGCCGACTCATTGTATTATTATTTTATTTATGAACGCAAGGCGAAGACAGCCAGACTAGTACATTCAGTAGGATGCCAATTTGCCAAACAAACAATTTCAGGGTGGAATATAAGGTAATTTACTTCTACATTAATTCTATGATGAAAATTGTGAACATGTATCGATGTATGTCAAAATTGACAGATAACCCAACCTAAACATTTCAGCTCAGAATTCAACATACAACAAACTACTACTAACACTTAGTAATAATTAAGTAAAAAAAAATGTTGAAAGAACTAAGTTACTCTACTGCACTGGTACGTTGTTTGTTAGCTTATCCAATTCCGCTAACACACAAACCCATAGAGTGAGCCATAAAGCAATATTGGGAGCACGAGGTTGATTACCAATATCAACCTCGTGTCACCCCAATAAAGTGGGAAGGGAAGGAGAAACACACAATGGAGGGTCAGGGGCCAAACCCCTAACCGAGAGAGAACACAAGGAGTGAAGGGAAACACTCCAAAGGGTGCCAACAGGGATATCAACCAATCAGAGGGGGGAAAGGCATCGATTAGGTACAGCAATAAGGCCACCGTGCAATATAACCAGTTACCAGTAATCATATCAGTCAGTTATCCCAGTATCGTATTGGTGCTAGTTAAGTTAGATAGTTTAGCTAGGGAAGGACCGGGACTTTAGTTACCGTATCCCGCCTTCCGTGTACAACAACCTATATCTATATCTTATTAGACTGATCATTATATACACCGAACATCAGAACTCATTTTACTCTTTACACACGGCGGGGACGCGTGAACTAAACATCGGATAAATCGGGATCCCTCCTGGATCCCGTCACAGTAACTAAATCCGTGCTGCTGCCCTGGATAAACTCAATAACCACCAGCCACCAATCACTAAAGACGAAGATGAGTCGAGAGAGAGGAACGACACCGCCGCGGACCCCGGACGACGATCTAACGATCCGCGAGGCCACGGCGAGACGATACGAACCCACGACGCCGGTCGATGCTACGTCGACCACGTCGACGCCGGTTGACGCCACGTCGATAACGAGCAACCCGGCGAACCAAGATGTGGGGGGTCGTCTACGAGCGAGAGAGCGAGTCGAGTAGAGGAGAGAGTGAGACGGGAGAGGAGAAAGACGAGTCGACGCGGAGCGAGGGTCGACGTACCGATGTCGCCGGTCAGCCACAGACCGAGGGCGACGGACGGCCCACCGGAACGGCAACGGTGGGGCCGCCGGTACGACGCCGAACCCGGAGAGATGGAGGAGAGGTCGGCGACGAGGATGTCGGGGTTTCTGATCGACTTCGACGAGCCTACGCCGCGACCCGGGAACAACTGAAGGAAGCTAGAGGAGGGGCTGAGATAGACCAGGTGAAGTTGAGGAGACGACTAGGTGAGTCGAACAGATACTTTGATTACCTAGTGCGTTCTGGCCAGGGAGAACTAGCCAGCGAGAGAGCGAGAGGGGTTGCCATCGAACTGTTTGGGCTATGGGAACGTAGGGGTATGGGGCCTGGTGTAGTGTACATAGGGCCATACTTAGTCGATGCCAGGGAAGTTAAGTTAGTGGGTTGGGCGGGACCGCACGAGGGCGAATCCGAGGTTAGCTCCGAGGATTCGGTCTCGTCGGTCAGCGAGGACCCCGGAAAGCGGGGGAAAGTTGGTAGGACGGAGGGGCGGCGGGAGTCCGTCGCAACCGATAAGTCTGCTACATCCTCCGCAAAAGAAAGAAGGGTGCAGGAGATAAATCTGGCTGCATATAAATTAAAAATTGAAGAATTAGAGTGGCGACTGAGGGGAAGGAAGGAGCGAGAGAGTGAACGCGAAGAGCGTGAGGCAAGAGAACAGAGCGTGCGGTACACGTACAGTACGTACAGTAACCGTACGGGCGAGGGGGGTAGTAGTAGTGCGTTAGGAAATATTGGTATTAATAGTACCGTAGTAAATAACCCTAATCCCTTTATTACAGGAAATATTTTACCCGGTAGTAGTAATTTAAGTTTAAATTCAAATAATAATATTAATTCAAATATTCAGAATAATCAAAATAATTCAAATAGTTTAAATCTAAATACACAAAATAATTTAAATAATAATCCCGTTTCAAATTCTAATGGTTCTAATAATTAATTGATTTAACAAATAATATTGGGAATGGTGCTATTAATGTGAACGCGTCAGACGTGTATAGCCCGGCAGACGGCGGCCTGGTAGGCCACGTAGTTAGTAGGCAGGAAGTGGCGCGGTTGAGCCAACCCGAGGTGGGCCTGGTAGGCCACGCAGTAGTAGAGAGAGAGGCGGGGGTGAATAGACCCGGCCGCAGTAGAGACAGTGTGTCGACTAGAGAGGGGTGTAGAGACGAAGTAAGAGATATTGAAGTTAGATGTGGCGGGTGGGGGGGGGGGGCTACGGGCGCCCCACCACATGAGATTAGCGGCGAGAGAGGGGGGGCAGAGAATGCCCCACAAGAGGGGTGTAGAAGTGTAGTAAGAGGTAGTGAAGTTAGAAGTGGCGGGTGGGGGGGGGCTACGGGCGCCCCACCACGGAAGGTTAGTGGCGAGAGAAGGGGGGTAGAAAATGTCCGACAAGAGGGACGCAGAATTGTAGTAAGAGATAGTGAAGTTAGAAGTGGCGGGTGGGGGGGGGGGGGGGGGCTACGGGCGCCCCACCACGAGAGATTAGTAGCGAGAGAGGGGGGGCAGAGAGTGTCCCACAGGCGTCAGCGGATAATGCGCGGGCCGAATTAGGTAAACCGCAACACCCGGCGACGGAGAGTAATAGGGGGATTGCGAGTATCCCCAGCGGCGTGCGATCGAGCAGAGAGAGACAGGTTGACGTCGCGAGAGGGCGGGCGACGGAACGTCGAGCCCAGTCAGAAGAGAGAAGATTAGTAGAGTTTAATAGAGAGGTCGAAGATAGGAGAAGATTAGTAGAGTATAATAGAGAGGTCGAAGATAGAAGAAGATTAGCAGAGTTTAACCGAGAGGTCGAAGAGAGAAGAAGGGAAGATAATAGAAGAGTCGTTGCTAGGAGCAACCGGAGAGCGAGGACGGATAGCGAGCCGTCGATAGTAGAGATGGAGGTAGGGAGTCAGTGGGGTCGAACTTCGGGAGATTGCCGTCGCCCCGGAGAAACGCACCGCACGCCAAGAGAGGGGTACAGGATGTACCGATACGAAGACGAGAGCAGGATAGGGGATCGAAGGGAAACTTCCCGACGTGATATAGCTGCCGATCGAGAGTACGGTAGTCGCGGGGAGATTCGAGATTCGCGAAGAATAAACTTCGATTCGGAAGGGCACATGCAGACTGCAGGACATACTGTAGGCCTTACTGCACATACTATTATAGGCCATGCTGGGAGAGATAGAGTAGGCGATAGGGTAGCGCGGACGACGGGATTAAACCCGGAAGTCGCGGAGTACATACCGGTAGGTAGGCAAGAAGTGAATAGGCCTATATCGGTACCGGTACAGCAGCATGACTATAATTTCCAGGGACACAACATATATCCAGGGGAGGGGGGAATTATTGCAGATAGATGTATGGGCCCCAATATATTAACATCAACCCCAGTACCAAACATACCGGTGGGAGGGGGACAGGGTGACATTCCCCCATCACAATATCAACAATATACCCCAATAGGAGCGAGAACATCGAACCCCTTGGACGAGAGCAGATCGTGCGACACGGAAATATGGAGGGGGCCGTTACCCACAATGATATACCCGACGCAACAAGCAAAGTCAACAGCAGATAGGGTGAACGGACCGTACCCAGCAAGAGAAACTATACAACATCCATCGAACCCATTGGAAGCGCAGGCGATGGGGATGGCCACATTAATCGATGCGTTAAAAACTAGGATCGAGTTACCACCTGTGGAACCATTTAAATTCGATGGGAGTAGGCCGGAAGAATATCTACAGTTTCGGCGCATGTATACCCAGTGAAAAATGCGCATGCGTATCGCAAGTGATTTTAATGCGACATGCGTTTTAATTGCGGGTCAATAAATAGCGATAAAACTCTTGTGATTCGCATGTGATTCACATGTAAAATAGGGAAGCGATTCCACGCATGCGATTCACAACTTATTTTACGCATGTGATTCCGTGCATGAAAATCGCATGCGAATCACACCTCATTTAACACTTATTTTACGCATGTTTTACACAATGAGAATATCATGCGTTAATTCCCATGTGAATCGCATGGTTTTAATTACACTCAAGATTATTAATTAAAATAAAGTTGCCTATCAATAAATAAATAGTTTTAAAATATAAAATTGATGAATATGAATTATCTAATATGGCTGTCGAATTCAGTGATTATATTAATATATTTTATAGAATTGAAAATTATAGGGAATAGTTAAAAATGTGTCATGGTTATTCTAATCTATTTGTATTATCCTGTATATTAACAACCATTTCTAGTATTGATTCATACCGTATGTCTAATATTCTATGTCTAGAGATTGTAATGTAATGTAATGTAAGGTACTGTAAGTACAGTAGGCAGATGATATGGAAGCCCATAGTATCAAACAGTAGTGGAATAATCAACTACTGTATCATATTTTCTGTCACAAAGGTCTCAATATATTACACAAAAATCACAACCGGTAGATTTTTGTGATATTTATGCGTCATCACGCTTGAAAGTCGCAAGTGAATCGCATGTGTGTTTTATGTGACTGGACGCAAGTTGTTGCGATATTTATGTGACTTAACGCAAGTTGTTGCGATATCTATGCGGCTTAACGCAAGTAGGTCGCTTGCGTAAAGGTCGGGCCATAACTCTTGGGAATCACATGAGATACGCCTGCGTTGCACGCTTGCGATACGCTTGCGCACTTTTCACTGGGTAGTAACGAAATATTAAGTAAGAACTTGACGCAGGCGGAGTGCCTAAAATATCTGCAAGTATATACAGGAGGCCCAGCATACGACATCGTGAGGCAATACCAGGGCATCGAGGGCGGCTTCACGACAGCATGGCGGGTGCTAGATAGGGAATACGGGCACCCGGCCAAGATCATCCGGCAAACCCTGAGAGGCATAACATCGGATGGCCTACAGGACAATCCTGTTAGCATAAGGACCTTTGCAAACAAGGTCGAGAAGGCGTTAATCGTGTTAAAGACGCTAGACGCACCATACGAACTCAACGCGTCTAACAACATCACCACGATAGCGCAGGCACTGCCGGTCTGGTTACGAAGGAAGTGGAGGAAAATCGCTTTCTCCACACGGGAAAAGAAGGGTGCGGAACCGGGCTTAGAAGAGATGTCGAGCTTCCTCAACTATGAAGCCGAATTAATAACAGACCCAGTCTATAGCGAGGACAGTTTGGGGACAAGCCATAAACCCGAACACGATCCTGCAGATCCATTCCCGAGAGTAGGACAATCACTACCACATGCGGCCACACAGGGGACTGCTAGTCCACAGTTAGCTGGGAGTAGGGCCACACCGTGGCAGGGACAGAAAGAAAATAACACCATAAATAAACATAATCCCAATGTACCCAGTAGGCCGAATACAGACAACCAAAACACTAAATCGGTACATATAAACCTACGCGCGATACGTGAGGGACTATACAGGGAACGCTATAATCCAGGATTCGAATGTCAATTACATCGGGACGGAACACATAAGACCAGGAGTTGTAAGCACTGGCAAGCGTTGCCCAAACAAGATCGTATAGCCTACACAGACGCAAACGGACTATGTCATCGATGTGTGGTAGAGGGACACAGATACGGAGAGTGTAGAGAAACAGCAGTCAGAGAGTCCGAGACTGGAGGCCAGGCAATGGCCACAAGCACTATAGAAGAGGAGAAGAAGAGAAAAGTACTACTCGGGGTAGTACCAGTAAAGATATCAGGAGAGGGCGGTCGATCAGTAACGACATTAATGCTGGTCGACAGCGGAGCAGCCTTCACGCTGGTGGAGAACTGGGTGGCCGAAGAGATAGGGCTAAAGACGAGGCCGAACAGAATGGCGGTAACTACCGTCTCGAGTAAAGATGAGGTCCTGGAGACGAGGACGGGGCGGTGCAGGATAGCAGCGATTGCACCGGGATGCGACTATGGGGCGACGATCGACCCCATCCACATCATCAAATCGATAAACATCAACGCCAGGCGACCAACCAACATTGAGGTCGAGCAATATAGATTCCTGGACGGTATCGATTTCTCAATACCAAAGGTGGACGTTAGGAAGGTGTCCATTATAGTAGGGATGGACTGCCCGACGGCCCACGAGAGAACGAAGACGGTCTTCGGCGAAGACAGGCAGCGGGACCCGACGGCGATCCTCACGCCGTTCGGATGGACGCTTAGCGGCCCAGTTAAAACCAACATCCCATGCAGTGTGACAGAGACATCTGGGTGCATGATACCAGGCATCGAAGACGCAGAGGAAGTAGAGGAGATACAAGAGATAGTAGAGCCAAATAGGGAGGTGACGGTAAGAAAGTGGGCAGAGGAGAGTAGGTTTCCCAGCAAGCATCGGTATGGAGATGGAGCGGAGCGGACGGCGAGGTGTCCGGAGGACAACACTCCGGGGGAGTGTCCAGAGGAGTGTCCGGAAGAGACGCAGGTCCGGTTTGGAGGCATACCGACAAGGGGGAAGTCGAGAAGGAAGGCAGGATGGAAAGGGATAGGACTATTATTCTACCTTCTGTTCTGCCTGTTCTTTCACTTTCTATTCATTCTGCCGGCGGGAGACAACAAGGAGAGAGGTGGCATTTTGATGCCAGGAGATGAGCTAGTTAAGAAGGCGGCGGAGAGACCCGATTTCAGGGTGGCAGAAGAGGGAGAACCAATTCCTGGTGAGATGGAATTGGCGATGAGAGTGCGGCGAATCCTACAGGACCTACAAGAGCAGCAGTGGGAGAGTGCCTGTTGGAAGAATCGCCCTAGTTAAGAGGTTTAGTCGTCCAATATTTTGGACTGAGGGGGGTGGGAATGAGGGCGAGACGCCCTTCCCACAAAATAATTATTTAATTTAAATAAACAATAATAAATAATTAAAATAATAGTTAGTAGAAAGTAGCAGTGGTAGAGAGGTTGTGGGCACCGGAAGCGCCACGTAGAAAGTAGTAAGAGAGGGGTTGTGGGCACCGGAAGCGCCACGTAGAAAGTAGTAAGAGGGGGGTTGTGGGCACCGGAAGCGCCACGTAGAAAGTAGTAGTAGTGGAGTGGTTGTGGGCACCGGTAGCGCCACGTAGAAAGTAGTAAGAGAGGGGTTGTGGGCACTGGAAGCGCCACGTAGAAAGTAGCAGCAGGGAGTGGTTGTGGGCACCGTTAGCGCCACGTAGATGGAGGTAGAGTTAGTAAGAGGGTACGTAGTACCGGTTGTGGTTGTGGGCACCGTTAGCGCCACGTAGATAGAGGGTTTTAGTTAGAGTTAGTAGTAGAGTGGTTGTGGGCACCGTTAGCGCCACGTAGATAGAGGGTTTTAGTTAGAGTTAGTAGTAGAGTGGTTGTGGGCACCGTTAGCGCCACGTAGATGGAGATAGAGTTAGTAAGAGGGTACGTAGTACCGGTTGTGGTTGTGGGCACCGTTAGCGCCACGTAGATAGAGATAGAGTTAGTTGGAGGATTTTAGTCAGAGTTAGAAAATAGTTAGTAGACTTAGCAGAAAGTTAGAGAGTTCTAGTTAGAGTTAGTAGAAAGTTAGAGGCTTTTAGTTAGAGCTAGAAGTAGTAAGAGTTAGCAGAGAGTAGAGTAGAGTTAGTAGAGTTAGGAGTTAGTTAGAGTTAGAGAAGTTAGATAGTTAGCAAGTTAGACCTTAGATAAGGTAGATAGTATGATAGCACAGGGGTAGCATTAGAGATTAGGGCCTTAGGGAGTAGCAGAGAGTAGAGATGAGATAGTGAGAAGAGCTGTTGGCGAGAAGTTAGAGTGCGATTCAGGTGTGGGGAGAGTGTAAGAGTGGGGAGAGAGCGAGTTGAGTTAGAGAGCGAAGTTAGAGTGGCGAGAGTGTTGGGGAAACAAAAATTGTGTGAGAGAAGCGCACGATCGGCCCGACACGAGACGCCAGAGGGTAGTGAGATCATACCCATAGGGAGCAGCCTGGAAAGCCGACTCCAAGAAAATAACCCCACCCCACACCCGATAATAGATCGAGTTCCAGCGGAATTGTAGCGCACTTTAGTTGGATGCTATCTTCTTACCGGGAAGATAGCATGGGGGGGAGTGTTAGCTTATCCAATTCCGCTAACACAAACCCATAGAGTGAGCCATTAAGCAATATTGGGAGCACGAGGTTGATTACCAATATCAACCTCGTGTTACCCCAATAAAGTGGGAAGGGAAGGAGAAACACACAATGGAGGGTCAGGGGCCAAACCCCTAACCGAGAGAGAACACAAGGAGTGAAGGGAAACACTCCAAAGGGTGCCAACAGGGATATCAACCAATCAGAGGGGGGAAAGGCATCGATTAGGTACAGCAATAAGGCCACCGTGCAATATAACCAGTTACCAGTAATCATATCAGTCAGTTATCCCAGTATCGTATTGGTGCTAGTTAAGTTAGATAGTTTAGCTAGGGAAGGACCGGGACTTTAGTTACCGTATCCCGCCTTCCGTGTACAACAACCTATATCTATATCTTATTAGACTGATCATTATATACACCGAACATCAGAACTCATTTTACTCTTTACACACGGCGGGGACGCGTGAACTAAACATCGGATAAATCGGGATCCCTCCTGGATCCCGTCACATTGTTTTAGCTAGAACGATTCTTATAATGTCAACTCTCCTTATACAAAGTTACTGGCAAGTAGGCCGTGCTTCAGAAGACTGAATTACCGTGCATACTTGAGCATGTGGATGACTTCTGTTACCTGGGATCATGGATCCGGAAGTCAGGTGAGGACCTTCGAATACGTAAGGGAAAGGCATGGGCAGCCTTGAATAGGCTTTCCAGGATTTTGAAGTCACCGAGAATTAATCGGAAACTTAAGGTCCGATTATTTAGAGCAGCAGTAGTTCCAGTACTCCTCTACGGGAGTCCATGCTGGGCTCTAACTGCTGAGGACACCAAATCTCTGGATGGCACATTCACAAGAATGCTACACCGGGTTCATTGTGTCAAGTACAATGCACACATCTCCAACCAGACACTATATAACATTGGAGGTGTCTCATTGGTTCCCCCAAGCTTGACACTAGAACAAAATCGCCTCCGCTTTGCAGGACATTGCCTTCGCCGTGAGGACCAGCCAGTGCTGCCACTTTGGCAGCCTCATGGAGTGAATAAACATGGTGGACAGCCCATGACTTTCTTGAGACGCATCTTAAAGGACACTGATGCGGATGATCTAGCAAATGTCATGGGTGATAGGGAGTTGTGGCGGTGCAATTTTGTCGATAAGCCGGCACAGCATTCTTAAAAATGCAGCTGCAATGCAGCATGCCGATCCTAGTAGTAGTAGTAGTAGTAGTACCGTGCACATCCTCCCCCGATATATTCCTTGTAATTTATGTAGTGTAATCTATGCAGGGAGAAGCCTATGATAAAAGCAATAACCCTTGGCGATGGAGTTGGTCAGAGATTGGCTATAAAATAATTATATTCTGGAATATTATTCTGTAGTACTGGTAGGCCTCTGTTCAGCCTTTGCTACTATACATACGGTTACGGCATAAGTAAAGGCCTGTTTTCAGGTCCTCCCAGCGGAGTTTGTAATTATTAACTTTTGGGAAGGTATTGCGAATGTTAATATTACCTGCACTTCCTTGCGGTGGTTTATATAGGTATTATTCCTATATTCTGTCAATAAAATTACTACTACTATAATTATTATTCAGTTATTGTAGGATAATAATTAATATTCGTATAATTCTGGAATTCTCAACACTGGCCCATAAATATAAATATATACAGTTAGTACTGAATATATATACAGTATTGTAGTTTCTATATGATGACAGCGGTAGGCCTTCTTATTACTTTTTATTGTTATTATACTTGAATTGAAACTGAAACTATTTTTTTTCCGGAACTTGAACTTAATTAAACAGCCTCATTCAAACTGAAACTAGAACTGAAACTATTTTTTTTTGGAAACTGGAACTGAAATAAATAGATTTATTCGAACTGAAACTAGTCAAATATTGATTCAGTTTGCAGCACTAGTTGGTGGGAACTTGATAACAATACAGTAAATAATAATCAACTAAGGAAGACTTCAGTAGACCTACCTTGGGTCATGGAGAAGAATCTGAAGCTCAGTCAAAAACGAACGAGAGCAGCGAGGCAAATGAAGGAGACGAGTATTGTGTTGACGACTATACTCTTTAATTAATGGTACCCTTATGCTAAGGCTTTGCACAGTTCGCACTCAGTTCACTCTTAGTTCAGTGTTCAGTCACTCACTACCACCAATTGCCTCCTCAATGCTGGTGACTAAAAAGTATACAAATTCTGAGCGCTGGAAGGGGAATTTGGCAGCTGAAAATCGTTTTCAGCCAAAATTGTAAATATCATTATCACAATAGCCTGATGTTGTCCGGAATATCACTTCCTCTGTCGAATTATGGATATCTTCTTTTGTTGTGAACTGGCTCTGCTCGGTAGCACCCCATAATTGTAGCGCCTCATGCATCACATCCGGTCTACCAGAGGGCACATTTGGTCTTATCGATCTTATCAAGTGTCATTGCCATGCTTTAGCAAACCTATATAGTTCAGTTTGAATTAGAAAGGTAAAACAAAACTGCACCACACTTTTGTGTAGATAACTGACGTTGAACAATCCCGTATCCTGCAGGTTGTGAAAAACACAATCCAATATTCGGTGCAGCCCCGTCTTAGCATCGCCAAAAACAATTCAACGGGCTGGTTAGCCGTACTCGCGCCACAAATATCGCGTATCGTTACGACTCGTGCATTTTCGGTTCCCATATCACCTCGTACAATCATAGGACACCCCTTTAACGAAATAATAGCCTCCAAAAAATAGCCAGCAATTAACTTAGAATCATTATCATTTCGGTAAACGTTCAACCAGATAATCTTTCTTGATAAACCATCGATGCACCCACTTATGCATACCAAATGGTTTCAGTTTATCGTATCCATCTAGATGCCAAAAATAATTTGGCCCTTTGGCAAATTATAGTCGTCGTTTCAATCGTTTGGAGGTTCGAATTTCCACACCAGTTGGATCCAGGTACTGCAATATGGTGCGCACACCCTCCTTTTTTTTTTCAAAGCCTTCTTTCACGCAATTGGCGTGCATCATTCTGTATCCATGCTACCAAAGCCGGAGCGAATAGTATTGTCAATAAATTCTATAACATTTTCAATATGTTAATATATTATATTATAATATAATATAAAATGGCAGCTGGTTTTGAAATTAATACTCCATGTCTCAAGAACCTGAGTCCTAGTGGTTGTAGTCTCGGCTTCCACCTCGAGGTCCCAGGTTCGAATCCGACACCACGCTGATGAGACCCAGTAAGGTCGAAACGCGTACGTGGTTTGGAGAGATATGAGATATTAATTTCAAGAAAAATTGCGTGATTCCTAAATTTGTACACTACCCGGTTAAAAAGTACGCATGTGATGGGATTAGTCCTACAATTGCACCAATAAAAGATAAGTTATTTTCGGTAAAATAAACTTATCATTCGAGGTTAAGACCCCTAGATTCCTTCCTATAATAAATATATAATAACAAACACCTCGAAGAATACAGCTTGCCAACACATTGTTACTATCAATGTGTTAATCTGTACCTCTTCCCCATCACTTCCAAGTCTAGCATTCATATAACCTTTACTTGGTTATTTTTAAGGGTAATATTTAATTATGTCTTAATTTCTAATATCTTACGCGAGGAAACGGGAAATCTTACGCGAGGGAACGCGAAATATTTGACGTTTTTTTTCTCCTGGCATATCAGGGGCTCCGTATTTCCGTCAACGAATTTCAGAAATTGTTACATATTTGGAATCCTTGCAAGGCAAGCTTTCTAATAATATGAAAAAATTACGACTAATGTGAAGAATGGCCACGACACGGATGGTGCGATTTCGGAAAAGACACGTTTTTAAAACACTTATAAAAAAAATTTACAGGCAAAATCGAAAATTCCGGCTTCATGGTAACAACCACGGTGAGTGGAACTAGTTGTGTTTCAAATTTCAAACAATATGATAAAGATTTGTAGAAAAATCTGGGGGGGGGGGGGGGTCCGTGTCATCAAAAAATGACACTATATTACGGGACATGGTGTAATAATATTATAGCAACTATAATAATTATATAGCATTCTAATAGCTATCCTCAACATTTCAACAACGAAAAATTAATTATCACGTGTAGTATAGAATGTAATATTGCAAAGTTATGGTTCACGTTATGAACTATAACAGACCGAAACTTATAATGCTAATTTCAGTCTAATCAGTAATACCTATACCACTGGAAGCAGTCAGTAAACTCGAATATATCAGTATAAATATATTCAACATTTGTTCAATATTCACGGTTGCCGGTAGTTCCAGTTCTCATGGTTTATATAGATTATTATAGCTCGCCAGCAGAAACGACTTTAGGTTTGAAATTAATCTTCAAAATTCTTATAGCCTTCATTAAGTTCTTCGCCTTTGTGTGCTTATATACAAAACTGAAAGTAAAAAAATCGAAAAATATTAGTCCAGTGCAGCAGTGTTTTTCTATATCTACCGGTATCGTCTTTTTACAGTTAAGAGTTAACCCCGACCGCCGACCCGTGGTTTTAAACCGACTTAGACTTAACCGGTACTGGTACTTAAACAGCCGCACCGCACCCCAGTCCTGCAGTCAGCTAACGGCAACGGTAGTTGACAGTTCATCAGTTACGCTAAATACTTTGCTCATTCTGTCATCTTGCACAATTGCTGATTTATGTCACAGATTTCCAACTTCACCTGTTCACAGCTTCAATACGGTGCCGCCGTACCGGCACTACCACACAACAGTAGCAACTGAGCAACATTAACTTACCATTATTTCCGCGAATAAACGCATCGCCATATTTCTTTTTCAGCTGCCCATTTAAATATTCTTCGGTTTGCTCCAAAACCACATTCATATAGCCATCAAGACAGGCCAATACACCGCGGTAGTCAGATCCTGAGTTCAATTTAACGACGACAGGGCGACCGACTATTTGCTTCAGGAAGTCACTAGGAGTTTGTTTTCGACCGGAACTCATAATTAAGAAATTATTACCGGTATATTATTACTATAGCAGTAGGCCTACTGCAGTATTAACAATTACTGAATTAAGGTTGATTGATACTCTGGTCTGCTAATTCTGAGAATACCAGAATACTGCAGTACTATCAGGGTCAGCATTGGTAGATTGGTCAATGCAGCAATAGCTGAGTGGCCAGACTCTGACCTAGTACATTATTAGTACGGTAATTCATTAGACCCTATGTTAATTTAAAAATTTACCGAAAGGTCGTAGAATTTGCCGGATTTTGCTGCTCTATTTTGCAGCACTTGAAGTTCACAAATATCAGAACAGGAAGGTTCTTTGATTGAATTCCTTCAATCAATCTCCCTCCACAGCGCTAGTACTGTATCTGAATCTGTACATTCCCAATAATCTACCATCTTTGGATTTCCACAATCCTCACTGCAGAACTACCGTATATACTGTATCCCTTCTAAGATGTTTGTCAATTAAAATCGACAATGATCATAGTCTGATCTTAACAATCTTAATATAAAGTATATAAAAAATTAAATTTATTTAGATCTTACAGTAGGCCTATGATCTACTCTAAGAATTATAGTGCGCCATAAATATCTGCATCGATCTGCAATGATCTTAAAAATATTTACAACTCTCTTCAGATCATTAATCGATTCAGATTAATGCATATTATAACTAATATAACTTATTATCAATAAATATGTAATTACAAATTTTTATCTATGAAATCTATAAAATTAAATATACTATATATATTTTCCATATCATACGCCTAACATGGTGGATATACTGTATTTGTGAACTCAAAAGAGAGTAGAGATATTTATGATCTAAGAAATATCTATTATTTAAATATTAAATATCTATTATTTAAATATTAAATATCTAAATTATATCTAAGAAAGGTACACCCCCCCCCCCCTCCCCACACAACCAGAGCAAAGCCGCCATGCTAATCTTTGTCATCAGCCCCTACGAGTGGAGGGCGGAGCCCCCCCCCCCCCCCCCCCCCCCCAACCCTAGATAAATAGCGTACGGGGTGGGTTTTAGTTGACTTTTAGTCCAAATTGAAACAGTAGCTTTTCCCCTTTCAACATCCTGCTGCAAACAACCAATAATGGTCGGTTCAGAGCTCCTGTTTTCCGTACCTCGGAAGGGATTTAATCTAACCTATTCGCTTTATGGTTGGACATGTTTTTAATGCTACTCTGGAGTTCGATAGGTGTAAAAAGCCCTCTGTTTCTATGGGTAGCGTCTTGACAAAATTTTTTGGATTTCTGATGCATATTATGCCAGACACAGTAATTTTGAATACGACCCAATGTACAGTGTACTAGAACGCCATCTAGAGGGCTTTAAATGAACCTGTCTTCCACAGCCTCCAAAAAACAGAATGACTTGCATCAACCAAACCAACTGTCTTAATGTCTAGTAATACAAAATGGCCTAAGCAAAAAAATCACAATCACAATTAGTGCGATGTGTGAAATGTTATCCCCATCAGCTCCGCAACCTAGGAAACGGCCCCAAAGAGCAGTTTATCCTGCGAAGGGGTCTTACTGTATTAGATAAATAAAATAAAGAAGAGTTATTATATTTCTACCTTATACATTCACCCTGGTTCAATTTTCTGGACCCAGGTTTAGAGACGATATATAAATGATGTAGGCCTACATACTGCTTAACAGTAGGGCCTACTCTAACTGACTGAATACTGATAGAACATTAGTTAATGTAGGCCCTACGTAACTCTAATTGACAATTATTAGTGAAGTTGGTCATCTGTTGTGATTGTACAGTAGTTCTGGTTTTACATTGACTCTATTAATGGGCTGCTCAAAGTGTAGTTGTGGGTATTTAATTTCGCGTTCAATAATGTTGATAATTTTCAAATATTTATAATATCGTACATCGAACCGTAACCAACATTTTTTTATTCAACAACTACTGTAGATAACAATTGATAAATAATTGCGTTTACAATTTTTCAATACATGGTTTCAAGACAATTGGTGGTTTATAGATATAAACAAACATATAAATATACATACCTACATACATATATAACGTTTTACATACATACATACATACATACATACATACATACATACATACATACATACATACATACATACATACATACATACATACATACATACATACATACATACATACATACATACATACATACATACATACATACATACATACATACATACATACACCCCAACATACATACATCGTGTTTTTGCCGGCCTGACTGGGTAGTTGGAGGGGTGGGTAGCAAAACTACCCAGTCTAAAGACAGATGGGTTATAATTATAACTCGCCCCATTCTATGTTATAATGTGGGCGGTACCGTTAGTCAAAAACTCTCAAACTCAGTTCCACAGTGTCATGTGAGAAACAGGAAACAATTTATCCAAGTGGACTTTAGTATTTAGTAAGTACCTATTGGTTTGCGTTTAAACTGCACCGCTTATCTACACACAGTACATAAAGTGGATTAGTCACGGCAAGTCCTTGAAACATTCCAGACATTTATGTTATTATTATTATTATATATATTTGTTATTATTATACTATGCTGTTATTAACATAATATTAATTTTAAACTTATTATTCGCTCAGATAATAATTTTAAGTAGGCCTACCTCTCAAAAACGTTAAGTACCTATATCTTAATGCGCAAGAACTATTTAATTATTTGTTATGTATTTATTGTTTTGTTCTTCATAGCTAATTTCTGACACTTCGATTATACTGTAGTTGCCAATAAGAACATGTGGGTACGTAACGCGGGCATCATGCTAATGACACTCAATTAATATATATTTGAATCAAAGGTTATTATAGGCTTACTGTATAATTTTTCAATTATCCACCATTTTTATAATTCATATTGAAAATACATTCAATTTAATTATTTTTAAGCCATTTCTAATCGTAAGTAAACGGTGATATATTATATTATAATAGTAACTACTGTATATAGGTTCGCATAAATTAATTCAATGAGTTATTAGGTTATTGACTGCTTCAGTGCAGTAAACCATTACTTCGGAAACCAAGCCCGAATTACTTCATTGACAGTCTCATCCCTGCAGCATCCTCTAGTCCTAAACCACTTCGTCATTTGGATCTAGACCGCCTAAGACAGTGACCTGTAGCCCGAATAATAGCGAATTGAAGATGACCCCTTACCCATCCCATAACCTCCCCATAGCCTTTGCCCCATTTTGTAACCAGTCAACCCCCTAGATTCTTTAGAAATCTTTGTGCGAAGATTGTGCCTCTCTTCCAGCAACACCAGCTATCGTGTACACCATGGGAGTAAAGGAAGCCCTCCTTTCTTCACAGGCATTTCTATATTTACGTGAGTTGATTTCTTCTGATTCGGCAAGAACTGCAGCTGTACTAGTGTACTGCGGACTATGTATGATCATGCGTCAAGGTTCATTACCTTAAAATCAAGCAACGCCTCGGTCTGTGGTTGCCACTTTCCACGGATCCGGAAAGCTGCCCTTAATCCAGGGTCCCCATTTTCAAAATTCGCCTCCCTTACCACTGGTTCCCGCTGCACTTCTGTGTATGCTAATGCAACAAGGTCCCCATGAGCATCTCGGACCTCATTGTGCCGCCGCACTACAACCCCACCTGTAAAAGCTTTTGTGGGATAACTGATACGTTTGCCTTTGCTGGCCAGTTCCCCCCCGGTCGCTAGAATACTCTCAAAGGGATTTATAACTAAAATAGTGCAAGCTACCAGCTTATTGGCTGATGTGCTGTGTGGAGATATCTGGGCTCAGTTTAATCGGCCAACCAGTGTAGGGAGGTTGCCTAAGCCTTGCTGTCCGTGTCGGCCAATAGAATTTGCGTGGGCGTTGATTTCGACCTATCCCAGCGCTACTGAACTGAATTTCCTATCTCACTGCTCATCCTCTGTGTTGGACGGGAGCTTCGGGGAATAAGAGACAAGCGGGTCCCGGAAGGAACATTGACTGAATGATTCCATGGAGGGAAATTTAAATGTAATAGTTGACTACTATCGCCAGTTGAGTTAGACACTAACACATTTAGGCAGTTAGGTATTTGTATTATAACAATAAATGTATTTCAGTGTTATTGTCATCGACAACTTTTAATATTGAATGGAAGACTCATCCACATCCTGTAGTATTTGTGACAAATTATTTTCATGTGTCGGTAATTTAAACAAACATCGTAAAACTGTTCACGATCAAGAAGTTGTTACCGTTAGAGGTCGTAAGAGGAAATGCGAAGGAAGCGAAGATGACTCGTCGCCATCGGCAGTAATAGACTGCATGGTGTGTGGTACCACGTTCACCAAGAAGAGTAACTTATATGTACATCAACGAAATAAACATGGAGACAATAGCCATATAGAAATTATTCCACCTGATGCTAAGAAATTAACGTTTAACGGCAAGGAAGATTTTTTTAAATGGAAGTCTGATGAAGAAGCCAAAACGAACCAGCGTTACGTTGCGAGAACTGGTCCAAAAGTTTTCAGTGAAACCGAAATACGATATTTCGTCTGCTATAGAAGCGGATATTATGAGAGTAATGGGAGTTTAAAAAAGGAACTGAAGATTCAGGGATCTGTAAAAATTAATTCTGTGTGCCCTTCTGGTCTTACAGCCAAGTTTTATAAATCAGGTGTTGTTGAGGTAATGTTTCGCCCAAATCACGCTGGGCATGAAGACGATCTTTGTCACTTAAGGTTAACAACGGAGCAGAGGGTCGAGGTTGCTGGTAAACTATCTGCTGGTGTGTCTATGGGCGACGTATTAGATTCGATTTTTAGATTTGAGATCGATTTTTACATTCTGACCGTCCCAGTAATCTTCTGAGTAATGCAGAGCTTCTTTCTGTTGCCGATGAGCAACCATGTGAAACTAATGCTAACAGTTCTAACCCATTGGCTTCAGTTGAAGAGACCGAATTGATACCGTCAATCGATCTACAATTTTCAAATGAGGAGGTTGTACAAGCACCGGCAAGTGAGACAGATATAATTTTGGAAGCGACTTCCTCAATTATTATTGAAGGTTCTAAACCTACAAATACAATTAAGGATAAAATCCGTGGCCACTTACTTTGTGTTTTAGGACAACTAGAGGTAATTGAAGATACTGAAGTACTACAAGCCTTGCACACTAAAACGAAATTATTAACTCCATTCATTACAGCATTAACATCTAAGCCCCAGCTTCCAAAACCTACTAAATCACCCGCAAATAAAAAATCTTTATTACAACGACGACGATCTATACAACTAAAAAAAAAAAGAAGTAAAACATCAAGAAACTTATTCGGTGTTTCGAAACCATGCAACTTGGAAAGAAATTTCATTGCGCGATGCCTCGCCGGTGCCAACGAACCAGTAATTCATCAAGACAGAACCCTGACCATGAATATACAAACACACCAGGAACGACGACCAACTCCGATCACCAATACTATTTTTAATTACTAAAATTGATTTGTTTATTCTTATTAATCTTTTGTGTAATCGGAAAAAATAATTAAAAAAAATAAATTACTTTTCTTTTTCTGGGATTAGAACCCTTGACCTCAAGATTAAGTGACTAATATAAGTGACTAATCCCCCCCCCCCCCCCCCACCCCCTACTAATGTTTTTCAAATTCCAATCATATG
>JAUCBJ010004298.1:0-21155 GCA_032718475.1 Nemertoderma westbladi | reverse complement strand
GTTCTACCTTTTAGTACGTACCGGTGTACCCCTGTACGTGTACAGTCCCCAAAGACTTATTCCGTCGGTAGATGTGTCAGTCTCTTTCTTCTAATACAGATTCGTAGCCAACGGTAATTTTCCTGCCTACGAAATTACACTCAGGCTTAGTAACCGAGTATTTTGCACTTGATATTTAAATAACTTTTTCAGCAAGCGCTACCCATGGCCGTGAGGGCTGTCACGAGCCTATTATAGTTATTCAAATTTTTGTGAAAAATACATTTAGTAACGTACACCGGTAGTGCAGGGTGTAGGCCTCTCAGGGGGACTTACACTTGGGCCGAAAAAACCACAAACAATAAAATAAAAATGTATAACGCTCTGGCGGGGAGTGCCAACAAGTGTATTAAGGGGGGGTACACCATTTTCGGACAACTCTTCGATTTATCACTCTCAGCGTTTCAAAATTGTTTGGTTTTGGCTAAAATTTAGCATATAGGTGCCTAAGATGCTATTCTACATGACAGGTCAGAAAAAAAATTTTTTCCGCTATTTAATATTAGTTAATACTAGTTAACAATAAAAAAAACTTGGTTGCGCTTAAAACCCTAAGGCTTTTACAGTTTTGATTCTAATCACATGAAAGTTGTTTTATATGATAGATCAAAGATGGGGCAACATAACTATCAGGCGAAATTTTGTTAAAATAATTCTGCACCGCTAGGTGGCGCTGCAAATTTATGCAAATTTTTAGGTTTTTTATAAATAGTATTAAATTTTATTAACAAAAAATTTCGAAAAGTTGCCTGATACTTTTATGCAGGGTGGCTATGTAGACACTCACAGGAAGTTTCAGACTAATTACTCAAAAATTGTAGAAGTAGTAGGGTTTTGAAGTTGACAATTTCATGAAAAAAATATTTGGAGATAATCGACCTTTCATTATACATAGTAATAGTAATTTCAATAGGATTCCCTAAAAGGAAATTTAATAACTTGAAAACTAAAAGAGCTATTAAATAGCGGTTTTCAGATTTGGAAACACCATTCAATGGTGCATTATAATAGACCATAAAAAAAATTTCGACATATTTTGGACCAAAATGGTGTACCCCCCCCTTAATTACTGTAATGGATTTATCGTGCTCCTTGGCACGATAAGTTCCTAAAACGGCTCTGAATCTCAAAAAGGTTCCAGGCAGTGCTCACTTTCGCTTAGTGTTTTGGTTTTCCGGCTAACATAAAATATTTGCACTAGAACACGGTCCTTCAATGACTTGTTATTTACGGACATCCACAAATTTTCAATATAGTACATAAACACAGCGATTTTCTGTTCTTACCAAATAATACTGTATATTGCTTCCTTCTAACAAATAAAATAACTTACTGTAATACTGTAGAAAAACCTCTGGGATGAGGAAAAAGATAGAAACCGGGTGAGGGGTACTTTGGGTCCGTTAGGATCCAAAGTACAGCCTCTAAATAATCCAAAAAGCAGAGAAAAATATAAAAAAATATACAAATAAATCATGGAAAAAAAACACAGGTTGTGAATAAAAGTCTAAACATCAAAAAGGTATGGGCAAAAGTCGTAGAACGTCGTAATAAACTTGGTGCAGCTTCACGATATTGGAACTTGGCGATAGTGCAGAACACCAGGTTACCGTCTGAGTCTAAACAGGGGTGGTACCGATAAGACTCAAATGGTTAGCTGCAATTTGCTCTCAGACTATATAGTTTATTCTGGCGAACCTGGAATAAACAGAGCCTGCGGACAGTGCACTAGCACTACCGTGAGTGACAGAGCTGGGCTACAGTAGTTTAGCCAGTAAACTCAAACCAAGGCGAATCGTCTTACGTTCCTGGCAATCGCAAAGCCTTTCTCGGGCCCGACCCAGCAACAAAGACGTCCAACCTTGGAACAGAGCTGACTTCTAGGCGAAACTTTTGCTGTACTGAGGAGCAGAGCTCACTTCAGGCAGCTGGGGTTGAAGACTCTTGTTTTTTTGACCCGATGCGGCCCTATTTATAACCCGATGTGGGGTCAATATGGAGTTGACCCCAAATTTTCACCTGCGCACAGTTCGACTTTCTGTGCAGAGACTTTACGTTCACACCATGTTAAAATATGATTATTACTCATTATAATAGACTAATTAATAATTGGTGCCTGGATGGAGTTTTGAAGGTGACTAGTCAATCATTCCCTACTGCTATTTGGTGGTGGCAGTAGGCTGTGTGCTGATGGCCAGTGTAAGGGAAGGGATGTATTGGATAAGCAATGGACCCTGGATGGTACCCTGGATGGAGTGTGTTAGTGTGTTGGGTGGACAAGGCAGGACTTGGCACGCCCGCCACGACTAAGGACGTCTGGGTTGGGACAATGAGTCATAATATGGGATATTGGAGTCATAATATGGGATATTGGATAATATTCTGAGATTAATATTTCGGTGAATATTTCTGGCATGAATAATACGGCGAATATTTCTGGGGTGAATATTACGGCGGGATAAGGAAAGGGGGAATAATTATGTTGTAATTATTTCGTTTTTAAATCAGAATTCCGAGGAAGTGTATTTTGTATGTTTGCCTACGCAGGCGCGAAAAATCTATTACAGCACTACTTGTTTTTTTCGTGCCCCAGGGGGCACATTGAAAATTACAAAAAATTTTTCATTTGTGTTTCTACAATCGTCATCAACATCCAAAAAACGCGAATTACCGCAAATAAATTTATTTTAGTTAGCCATAAAAACTTTTGAAAACTTTAGCACGAAAAATATTGGTGATCGGAGCCAGAAAGGGACCACAGCGAAAAGATCGGCCTCTCAGCTCGCTGCATGACCTGTTATTTAGTACACCTTGAGTATACAGCAGCAGCAGTACAGTACAGCACTACTTGAGCAGTACAGACAAACAGATCAAGGCCTACTAAACTTCTAGAGCAAACTATATGACAGTCAATAAGAGGGAGCCCTTAAAACAACTATAATCACTATTTCCTGATTGGTTTTAAACCGGGTACCTATAGCAACGCCATCAGCTGGTTTCATAATGCCATATTAGTTAGCAGGCTGGCAGGGGCCCTAAAAAATACTAGAGTAACTATTTCAGGAGCCCTTAAAACAAGTATAAATACATAATTTAGATGATAACTAAATTTATTATAGATAGATATTAGATAACCTGTGGCCCTTCGGGTCACAGGCTATCTAGTATTACATATAACTTTGCAGAGTTTATCAAGTTTATTCATTATTCATTCCCTTCTGTCGCTGTCTACAATGCACGAAAAAAAAACATATGGTAATTTGAGTATTGTGAAACATCGCCCAAACTAATAGGAGAAAGCTAGTGCCGTTGTAGAAAAAGGTCACTTTAATTTGAAATTCACAATACAATATACAACTGTTCAAGTACTGAAGTACAGACGATTACAATGAAAGCGACCTAAGAGGAAAGGATTGCCCTAGGACTGTTTTATTTCATTTTACTTATTTTTTTTAAGATATTTTTTTTAATTATTTTTTTTTTCAAGATATTTTTTCCACTTATTTATTATTTAAATATTTTATCAAGAGTTTTATAGTGGCAGCCACGGGCCACCATATAGTTCTGTATTAATAAAATAAAATTTAATTCCAATCTGAGCGTTATGTAATGTACCAGCCGATCGGTTTGATTGAGTACTGTTGTAGGCCTAGTGTTTACTGCATCCTGATAACTCCATTAAATTCAGTCATGAATAATCGTGTTTATACTTGTTTTAAGGGCTCCTGAAATAGTTACTCTAATATTTTTGGCAGTGATTTTTTATGTCCTTTTATTTGACTTTTTTTGTCATTTTTTTTTTACGAATTATGCATAATGACTTTTGTTGTCCTTTTAATGACTTTTATTGTCCTTTTAATGACTTTTTATGTATGTATTTCTTCAAACTGTCAGACTGCTGATTTCTGGACTGTCAGACAGTTGATTTCACTATGCATGTGCCAAAACATTCCATGATTTATAGACTATGAGATAGATTTCCATATGCGCCTGTGGTAAAAAGACTCTATATTTAATAGTTTGTGGTTGTTGTCGATAATCGATTACCACATGACGTAGCAAAACACTCATTTTATAGCCAAAAACAATTACCAATTGATGGAAAGGAGCAGGTTAAGGCCGAGTTTTCTAACCAAAACAATAAACAGTCACTTTACCAAATCAGGGAAAGGAGCAGGTTTACAGAGACGGGATTTCTAACCAAAACAATAAACGATCACTTAACTAATTGAGGGAAAGGAGCAGGTTACAGAGGCGGGATTTTCTAACCAAAACAATAAACGATCACTTAACTTATTGAGGGAAAGGAGCAGGTTACAGAGGCGGGATTTTCTAACCAAAACAATAAACGATAATTTAACTAATTGAGGGAAAGGGATAGGTTACAGAGGCGGAATTTTCTAACCAAAACAATAAACGATCACTTAACTAATTGAGGGAAAGGAGCAGGTTACAGAGGCGGGATTTTCTAACCAAAACAATAAACGATCATTTAACTAATTGAGGGAAAGGGGCAGGTTACAGAGGCGGGCCTTTCTAACCAAAACAATAAACGGTCACTTTACCAATTCAAGGAAAGGAGCAGGTTACAGAGGCGGGATTTTCTAACCAAAACAATAAACGATCATTTAACTAATTGAGGGAAAGGGGCAGGTTACAGAGGCGGGATTTTCTAACCAAAACAATAAACGATCATTTAACTAATTGAGGGAAAGGAGCAGGTTACAGAGACGATAAAACTAATACAGTAATAGGGCTAAATTATGTGAAAGGTATATCCACATTTTCCACAATCCTGCAATCCAGTTTGGCCTTATCAATTATTTAAAATTTATTAGCACAACCGGTAAGGCCTACCATTACCGTATTTAAATGGTAGGCTACACAGTAGGCCTATAGCAGTACCGGTACCGTTACCGGTACTAAAATACAGAAATACCTGCTTTATACCTACATCTGTACATACAATACAGCAAAATAGTGCTATATATACTAATACCGGTACTGATAGCCTGAGAGAACAGCAGTAGAGAAACCGGTAGCATGGAACCTAACATTAGACTTTTGGAGGACATAAAAAATAAAAAAAAAAGGACAAAAAAAGGATTTAAACGGACAATAAAAATTATTGCGAATATTTTTTAGGGCCCCTGCCACTCTGCCAGTCTGCTAATCAGAAATTGTGATTATAGTTGTTTTAAGGGCTCCCTCTTATTGGCTCATACTGTCATATAGTTTGCTCTAGCAGTTTAGTAGGCCTTTATCTATCTGTCTGTACTGCTCAAGTAGTACTGTCGCCTGTAGTGTAGTAACTGCTGTACTGTACCAGTGTACTGCTACTGCTGTATACTGCAGATCTGGTATAAATTGATGTATACAGGTATAGCAGTCAGTCCCGGTCTGCCTGTACATACAGCGGTATACTGCTGTTCTGACGTACCGGGTGCCGGGTACTGGTATACTTCGGCCAAACGGCGGTACCGGGTACCGTAGTCTATATGCAGATATGGCTGTATGGAATACTGACAAAAAGCGTGCCACACCCATTCTGGTTAAACGAAAATCGCGCCAGCCATGATATCCATAAAGCGCGCCAAGGCAGCAAGGCAACAATTCACTATGAAATTTTGCAGTAATTGCTGAATTGTAATAACTTATCAGTTTATAATGCTGTAGCCAGGTAGCCCAGTAGCCCTACAGCCCTACCTGCCTACAGTATTTTAACATTAAAATGCGAGCGTAGCGAGCATTTGTCCTACAGTCCTATTATGTTAAGATAAATCAGTAAATAATACAGTCTGACAGTAATAGTCAGATAGTACTGTAGTAGTACCGGTACCGGTAGTAGTAGTACAGTAGTAGTAAGGTAGTAGTACAGTCAGACAGTAGTAGTAGGTGGTCAACGTCAACTGACTGTTTTTAAATGTGATCAAGATGCAAGCGTAGCGAGCACGAAAGTTTTAACATTTCAGCATTTAAAGTAGGCAAACCGACTGTTTTCAAATACAGATGTCATTTAATTGCGAGCTGGCGAGCGTAGCGATCATGGAAATTCTGCTGAATCATGCAGGCTGTCATGGTTTTATTGGTTTGAAGATTGAATGGAATAATTTCAAATAGAGCTGTAGAGTGGGATGTGTTGCCAGTGCACTGCTACGCTACATCCTACCCTAACCTGTAACCCTATAGGGCCTATCCATATTCGTGCTGGGTCCGCCAGGATCTTCAATGCGCAGACAGTATTGTCACACACACGCCCCTGTCACTATGCGCCAGGATCCTAAAAGCGCGCCACATGCCCCTGTCACTACGTGCCAGGATCCTTAATCCGCGCCACACATGTTGAGCAAACTCTACATAAATTCCAACCTGGCCAGGTAGAGCCGTAGAGCAATACAGCAGTCAGTACTGCAGTAACGCATAACGTGTATTGGCTGAACGGTACTGCATGTGGCGGTAACAGTACTGGCTGAGTTGCCTTGGCCTACTTGCTACCGCCAGTCGGTGAGTAGGCCTAGTCAAAAATTGGACTTCAAGTCCAATTTTAGACTTCAAGTCCAATTTTGGACTCCAAAGTCCAATATTGGACTTTGGAGTCCAATATTGGAGTGTCAGGAACACCCCAAGGAAGCGTCTTGGGGCCGATTTTGTTCCTAGTTTTTGTAAACGATTTGCCTTCGGAATTTACAAATGTAGGTTGCAAACTATTTGCTGACGATTTAAAATTATATGGAAACAGTAATAATCCGGCAAACATTCAAAATGCGTTGGATAGATTAGCCAGTTGGAGTAAAACCTGGCAGCTCAATGTCGCTGCTCACAAATGTCATGTACTTCACCTTGGTACACGCACACCGAGTGAGTACACTCTCAACGGTTCTATTCTAGAACTCAAGGAGAGTTGTAAGGACCTAGGTATTATCGTTACCAAAAATCTGCGTTTCAGCAAATACTGCAGCCAACAAGTATCCAAGGCGTATAAAATGTGCAATATATTATTTAGGTGCTTCCACACTTCTAATGTCAACGTACTTATTACGGCTTATAAGGCGTATGTTCGCCCACTGTTAGAGTATTGTACTGTGGTTTGGTCTCCTCACCAAATCTTTAATATAAAATTGGTTGAGCGCGTCCAACGATATTTCACCAGACGATTGTTTTCAAGATGTCAGTTAACACACATAGATAACAGTTACTCTAATAGATTAATACACTTGAAACTCCAACCATTAGAAGTTAGGCGAATTATTTTTGATATCCGTATGGTTTATAATATTTGTCACAATAACATTGACCTTCATTTTAACGATTTTTTCTCGCATGTGCAACGGCAAGGTTTGCGAGGCCATAACAGGAAACTGTTTGCACAGCCTAGCAGGCTAGTCGTTGTCAGAAATCGTTTTGCCAGCCGTATAGTATCCGTGTGGAATTCCTTGCCCTCAGATGCCGTTAATGCACGTAATTTGTATATTTTTAATTGCCATATACGTCATATTGATTTTAGTCACTTGTGTCATTTTGTTTAAATATGCACACATTATACCCCGCCTCGTATTTTGATTTGATTTTGATTTTGATTTTTTTTATATTTTCTCTGTTCATAATGACTGACCGTGTTTTACCATTTTATTTTTTTAGTTTGCAATATTTTTACTTAATTCCAATAGAGATACGCTCGTAACTCGTAAGTGCAACATTGCCTGGGTTATCTTCTCCCTCCATACATATAATTGTTTAATTAAAGGTCTAATTCAATTTCATTTTGTGAATATGTATGTCATTAAGATTAATTTTAAATAATTAATTATTTTATTTGTCGGTGCAATTATTTGGAGTGCAATTACATTACATTACATAGTACAACTCCAAGTGTACCCATCAGCCCATACTGCTACACTGTATATATCGGTATTTAAATCAAAACTGCATCCCGTATCAGCCTATCAGTACATATATATCAGTATATTACATAATTACAATGCAACATTATTTTAACGATTAAATTAATTATTATAAGTATTACTAGAAACCCCGTGGCCTTCGGCCACGGCTTTCTAGTTCACAAGCTTCTATACAGTCAATCAATCAATGGACAATATCAAACATAAATAAATTAATTAATTAACTTAACAAAACTTTACATAAGTGAGCATTCTCTCAAACAAACATACTGATGCCGCTTTAGTTGCAGCTACTACTAGGATCGGCATGCTGCATTGCAGCTGCATTTTTAAGAATGCTGTGCCGGCTTATCGACAAAATTGCACCGCCACAACTCCCTATCACCCATGACATTTGCTAGATCATCCGCATCTTCAAGGCCAGTGTCCTTTAAGATGCGTATCAAGAAAGTCATGGGCTGTCCACCATGCTTATACACTCCATGAGGCTGCCAAAGTACAAGATTATGCACTGGCTGGTCCTCACGGTGAAAGCAATGTCCTGCAAAGCAGAGGCGATTTTGTTCTAGTGTCAAGCTTGGGGAACCAATGAGACACCTCCAATGTTATATAGAGTCTGGTTGGAGATGTGTGCATTGTACTTGACACAATGAACCCGGCGTAGCATTCTTGTGAATGTGCCATCCAGAGATTTGGTGTCCTCAGCAGTTAGAGCCCAGCATGGACTCCCATAGAGGAGTACTGGAACTACTGCTGCTCTAAATAATCGGACCTTAAGTTTCCGATTAATTCTCGGTGACTTCCAAATCCTGGAAAGCCTATTCAAGGCTGCCCATGCCTTTCCCTTACGTATTCGAAGGTCCTCATCTGACTTCCGGATCCATGATCCCAGGTAACAGAAGTCATCCACATGCTCAAGCATACCATCTTTTGAGCTTATGCTCATCTGATAATGTAGTTGCAGCTACATACAATAATAAACATAATGCTTTATGTTGTAGTAGATAAATAATAAAATGGGAAAAGGTTTAAACTGTGTGTAATATTTTCCCCTTAGTGGAAAACTGTATAACTGCAGAGTAGTGGTTAGCGTCCTCGCAAACATAACCTATAGTGCAGTAGGTCACTGCAGCAACTCTATCGTATTAAAATGGAAGGTTTTAATTTCAGACATTTCGCCCCCTAGTGGCAGACTGCATAATTCTGCACTGGTTAGCGTCCTCCCCAAACATGGAGACTATGGTGTAGTAGTCCTCTGCCAAGTGCCAAGTATCAGCAAAAAAGCATTCACAAACAACAAACATTTCATCCCCTAATAGCGGCAGACTGGGGAACTGTAGATTGGTCATCGTCTCCCCAAGCCCAAATACACACCCTACGGTGTAGTATACTCTGCTTGGTATCAGCAAAAAAACATTATAAACATATTGTGTAAAGGACCTAAGTATCAGCTAAAAATCATTATTAATAACAAAATAGGATAAGATTTTCACTTTCAGACATTTCGCCTCCTAGTGGCAGACTGAAGAACCGCAAACTGGTCGGCGTCCTCCCAACACGCAGCTATGGTCAGGTAGAATTTATTCTGCAAAGTGTCAGCAGAGTGGTTACAATGATGCAATAACTGCTGTTATAATTTCCTGCTTGCTGATCAGTAATTTCTCCGATAACAAAACAACTGCAGAATAATGCAATTTTACCTCAAAGACGCATTCATGCAAGTATCAAGTAAATGTGTAAAAAATCAGCCTCGAGATAGCCTTTACAATTCATGTTCACGGGCTCAGGATGGTCTGCATCATATAGATGCACGCACATTGATAGAGTCAAGATCCAACTTGTAGGATGACGGACTGACGACCTGCTAGGCCTACCTCGCTAGCACCCATCCGGTACATTGCAAAAATGAATAATTGAATCATTTTGTGTTTATGATTATAAACAATATGTGAACTGAAAAAAGCTAATCTAAGATTTACTGCTTGTTCTTACCAATGTAAGTCAAGAACCAATCACAGTAGATCCACTCCACTCTCGTGCTGGGTCCTATTTATTGAGATTACTACTTAACCAACCCAGCCTGCTGCAGGCCACCTATGATTGGTCTGCAAGTAGCTAGCTGCCTTGCTAACTAACTCTCAGCTTTGCCAGGCCTGTACTGCCAAAAGGAATATTCGAATCACTTTGAGATTTTATCACACAACATGTTGCAGCGAATACAAAATACGCATTCACGCAAGCATAAGCGTAAAATTAGCCTCGAGATAGCGATAGTTTACGTGCTCGGGACGAGAGCTTTCGGTCGATGTATCATTTTCTCAGATTGGTGCTCGTGTGTCGGAGCGTATAGCTTGGACAGACTCATAGACTCACAGACAGACAGAGGATATTTATATATATAGATAAGCAGGGATCGCACACGTATACAGTACAGTCAGACATCAGTAGTTACTTTTTGCAGTAGTGGTATGGCTTTGTGGTAGCCTTACTGCCTTAGTGGTGTATACCGCAGTAGCGGTAGTTGAGTTCAGGAGTTATAGCTGTATAGTTCATACATACCCATACATGTGGTATTTTCGTATGGCAAAAATAAGACTACTGTAAAGTAAACTGGAACCTATTATGTTATTGAGTTAATGTTTATTGGCTAATTGTTTTGATTAGGTTCACTGTGTCCTGTGTCAAGTACAATGCACACATCTCCAACCAGACACTATATAACATTGGTGTTGGAGGTGTCTCATTAGTTCCCCCAAGCTTGTCAAGTCAAAAGTCCCCAAGTCAAAAGTGGCCGTTTATTGTTTTAGTTAGAAAAGTCTGCCTCTGTAACCTGTTCCTTTCCTTCAATTGGTTTATGATTATGACGTGTGTTACTTCTTACTTCTGTACTTTACTTATTATGTGGAGACCCCAACACGTTAATCAGTTACTAATCCCCTTTCATCATCCAGCCGTTTTAAAATACCCTTGCTGTTGTATGGAAAAATTAGAAGAGATGGTGGTAGCATCAACTTGTAGTATTTCTTTCTGATAGCGGGCTCCCATAGGTTTAGACGAAATCGTAGCTTGTACTGTAGTTAGCCTTAGCAGCAGCTGCAGTTGGCAAACCTGGCATTGCTACCAGTTTCCACCAAATATAATTTGTAATTAAATATTTGTTGGAGCATAATCTAATCTAGGCCCTAGTCCTAAAGACTCTAAAGTCCTGGGTACATAAGGCTGTAAGGTTAGACATAACATGAATGTAAATTGTAAACTAAACAATATGCTAAAAGTAAAGTACAAAGTACCTAGAATGCTAGAATGTACCATTATATTCTAAGTACAGTACACTGAAGATACATACAGAGCTGCAAACGTAACTTTCCATAACTTAATAGCTGTCTGGCTGTCTCTCATCTGTCATGCTTCATGTACCTTTAAGTTTGATTCTCAATTTCACGTCCAAAATTGGACTTAAAGTCCAATATTGGACTTTTGTAAAAATTCAAAGCCTTATAAAAAAAGTTCCCCCTGGTGAATTTCAGGTCACCCTGTTCAAAACTCTTATTTTTTGATATATTTTCGATTAAAAAAAAAAAATCCCGCCCGATCCAATTACCCAAGGCCCTGGAACAATTGGCTGATTTGAAGTCCAATATTGGACTCACAGAAGTCCAATTTTGGACTTGAACTGGAGTCGAAGTCCAATTTTGGACTCAAGTCCAATTTTTGACTTCTCACCGACTGACCGCAGTACCGGTACCATGACTGTATTCATTGTGACCATTGTGCGACACAGACTGACAGAGTCACGGCGGCCAGACTGGAATCCATACACTTTGCGCCGGATTAATCCGGCGCACTTTAGAATAAAAAAGCGCGCCAAATTGGCGCGCGGCGCGCCCGAAAATCAAGAAGTGCGCCGGTAATGGGGCGTGGCGCGCTCTAAAATCAAGAAGCGCGCCGGTAATGGCGCATGGCGCGCTCTAAAATCAAGAAGCGCGCCGGTATTGGCGCGCGGCGCGCTCTCAAATCAGCAAACGCGCCGAGTTCGGCACGCTGCGCCCCCGAAAATCAAGACTGGCACCGATTTGTTGAGAAGCATCAAAATTTGCATATATTGCTTAAAAAATGTTGGCGGCAGGCTTATCAGCTATCTGTCTATAGCACTGTAGCAAGCAGCTGAGCAGGGCGACAGCTGTAGGCCTGCCGACAATAAGACCAAGAAAGATACCAGTACTAGGCCTATACAGTTTTTATCTTTTTAGTCAGACTACAGCCAGGCAGCACAATGTCACCGCTCTCAATCTCCACAGTTGTCATCGTTCTGGGCCGTTTCGTTGTGGCAGAACCCTCCGATCCGCGGGGTAACCCTGCAACCCACCCAATACCCGTATTGGACTGGTTTGCCGAACACCCTGTCGCTACCGTTTCAAACTGCCGCGCCGAACCGACGGAGATGTGGTCGACGAGTGGATTTAGCCTCTACTGATCTCGTCGGGGAAGAAGATCTTGGGTCTCCTCTCCACGAACTAGAGGCCTAATCGCCAAACTCTGTCTTCTGTCTCTGGATGGGGATATTGAGACCAACCCAGGACATTGCCATACTGACTATTTCATGGGATTAGGTGGTCCCTGTGCTGTTTTGTATTCAATTAAAAAATTAAACTGCCAATTCATTGTTAAGGTAATCAACAATAAATGCAATGCTAAAAAATGTTCACCAGAAATGTAAACATTTTATTTTGTGCAACTTGGCTTATCATTCCCTACGTAATTGATGTGAGGTCCTAATTTTTTTATAGCATTAATAATACTCATTGGTGTACATATAAAAAGCATCAAAACATTGCTGTGTTGCAGACTTTAAAAAAAAATTAACGGTTTTTTTTTGTGAACTCATTCACAAATAAAAAAACAGTACATTATAAATATAAATTTAACAATCAAGGTTTATATTGTTAACGAATTACATTAAAAGTTATGTGCATATACTGTAGTTGGTTTTTAGATAGAGCCTAATATTCCACACATTTGATATAGCAGTATACCAGACTGTCAGCCCACTATACTGTTCATCTTCAGACTTCAGTGTCATTGCTGAAGTATCAGTACTGAAGTATCAGTACTGTTATGACAGTACTGAGTACAACGGTACTGGTAGTGGTACCGGTAGTTTATAGGTTGCTCTTATGTTACAATGATGATTGAATTAATTATAAAAGAATAAAACTTTTTATATTATTTTATATTTTTTTGACATTTATTTTAATAAAACTAAAACTATTTATGTGCATTTTGAAAAACATTACATATTTTGCAAGAATATACAGAACTATGACTGGTAGAGCTCTAAAAAGGTTAACTTAGTCTGGATTGTACTTTTACTGTTAAGCCTGGTTAAAAGATATACTTTGCCATGGCAGCTCTGTGGTTTTGTGTCAGTGTCAATGTAGCTTACACTACACTGCTACATTTAGGCTATGCTACTAACAGATAGGGCCTTTCATTATATAGGTCTAGTGCTGTAGTGGGGCATATGGCATATATAGCAAAGGCTTCAATAGCAGCTAATATAAATGGTCATGGTCATATAGACTTTGTTGTTCTAACATATATATAACAATGTCACAGGGTGATAAAAGTAAAACTACCAAACCAAGAAACTCAGATGTTGTACCATATAGATATTACAAGCGAAATTCCAAGCAAAAATGGACAGAGACTATGATGGAAGCTGCAATTGCAGAATATGATAATAAGAAAGGAAGTCTTGAAGATGTTGCAGCAGCTTACCATATGAGCAAATACACATTGTGGAGTCGACTTCAAGTTCGAAAATGTATAGCTAGTGGTGGAGACGGGTTGAAACAGCGGGGGAGAAAGAAGGCTCTTGAAAGTTGTGAGGAAGAAAGAATCGCCATTGTTGTTCGTGCAATGTCGAGAGCATCCTTTGGATTAACTCTACCTGATTTAGGAAAGGTATTCATCGAGTTTGCTAAGTGCCAAGAGCCACGAAATTGCACAATGGATTAACAAAGAACCAACAAAGGTTTATCTTCTACAATTTTGTAAGCGGTATAATCTGAGTACCAGAAAGCCTCGTTCTCTTTCAGTGGCTAGAGAAGAGGCTACACGTAATCCATTTATTGTGTATGATTTTTATGACAAGTTGTCTGTAGAATGTGACTGGTTGAAGACACAGGGAGTTGTTAACATCAAGGACCATATATATAATCTAGATGAAACGAACTTTCCATATGACCCTAAACCTGGCCTAGTGATTGGATCTGTTGGTGAAAAGACACACCACAGAGCTGTAGGAGAAGGTCGCACCAACACTAGTTTATTGGCAATCTGTTCTGCTAATGGTATTGTTCATCCTCCACAGGTCATATTTCGCTTGGCGCATAAACCTCCTCCTGATACACTGAATGGTTGTATTGAAGGTATGAAAGTTCATGTATCTCAAAAGGGGTGGATCACCTCTGAAGTTTTTGATGAGTGCTTCCAGGATTTTGTTCGGTCAGTTAAGCACAGACCATTACGGATTCTCATGGATGGTCTGTTAGCTCATCTAAGTATACCAGTTATAGAACTAGCTATATCAGAAAAGATCCACCTGCTTAAACTGCCTCCCTACACCACGGATGTCCTACAGCCTTTAGATGTTGTCCCATTTGCCAGTTTCCCCATTTGCCAGTTTAAAAGCCAGCTGACGTAATATGATCAGAGAGAAGAATGCAAATAATCCTCGATTTACACAACTTACACGGCACCAGTTCTGCTTGTTCATAAGTGAGCTGTGGACTGAGAAGTTCACTACATCCATCGTAACTGAGGGATTCAAGAGCTGTGGAATAATTCCTACCGACAGATCCAAATATCCACTCATTCGCTTCAAACCTTTCCTGTTGAAGAGGTATATTGTCTGGGTATCTGATGGCAAGATTGCCATGTCAGATGATCAATATGCAGCCTTTGTTCGCTGCTCTAGCCCACGTAAACCCAAGCATTCTCCCCTGAAGCTATCTGCCAAACCTACATGTGAATCAACAGCTGTCCGCAATCTCAATATTTGTTCTTATCAAGCCAGCTCTCCAAATTCTGTTTCAGTCCCAATCCCCCAGAAGCCAGACCAAGACCATGATGCAGTTCCATCGTATCCAAAACCAGGGAATGATTTCGAAGCTCAGTGGGTTCTCCAATGGACACCGACTTGGATTCCTAGCAAGACGAATATCATGTCGACACCTTCAACCTCTCAAAACATTCCAACATCATCACTACAGAAGACCCCTGAAGAGCGTGAACGCGAATTTCAAGAACGAGTCATTATTCATCAGTTTGGTGAGAAGGAACTACGGAAATGGAAACTGGCTGAGATGATCAGCACAAATGAATTCTTAGAAATTCAGAAGAACAAATTATTAAAGAAGAATGCCCAGCAACAAAAGAAGGCCAAGTTAGCGGCAAGTAAATTAATCAAGAAGAAAGTGCAGCAAACGAAGAAAGATAAAAAGATCTCAGTCAAAATGTTAGTCACCGAAAGTTCACCCAGTGAAGCCTCTACCTCAACGTCAACACCATTGAATATCCATGATTTTGAAATCGGAAAGCACTATGCAGTATACTTTGACGCAAACTTTTATATTGGAAGGTTGCTTAAGGCGTTTGGGATAGAAAAGGGAGAACCTGCAAATCAGGTTGAGCTACAGTTCTTTAAGTATATAGGTATCCAGACATATGAACCACGGAAAGATGATGTGAGGTTGTCGAAACCAAATTTATTCACTATGGGCCAATGGAGGGCATTCCAACTGGAAAGAAAGGCTACAAGTTTGAACAGCATGAACTGCACATAATATCTGAAAAGCAGAAAATATTTAAAGAAAAACTAAACTGAAATTAATAATAGAAAAGCGGAAACTTTTAAAGAATGTCTCGTCATTTTATATGTAGTGCCTTAATTAGTTTAGGTCTACACTGTAGTATATATTGATTTATTATTATATTCTATGCATACATTTGCATTTTCATTGTTACTGTACCCGTAGTTGAACTGAAATGTTTCATTTCTACATAATATAATATGCATACCGGTATTACTATACAAAATATTTGTGAGGGTTAAATTTGATATACCGGTTTAGGGCTTCGTGTTCAGCATTAAATTTATCTGGTATGAACTTTTTTTAGAAAGTGTGTAAGTTTTATTATTTACTGCATGTCCAACCTTTTTGAAATACATTCATGGTGAAATAAATGCATTGACGATATACTATTTAGGAACAATTGCCTTAAAAAAGATTAATATATGACTTCAGATTTTTATTTGTGAACACATGGTTTTTTTTTGTTTTTTGTTCACAAAATAAAAACTGAATAGATGACGTCATAATTCTAGAGGTATTTAGAGGAGGTGAACTAAACTTGGCATGTAGACATGTGAGGTATATATCTATGTTCATGATAATAAAAATTTGTAATTGATTTAATATTGTTTGAAATTTTTTTGAAAAACTTCAAATTGGTTTTTTTTGTGAACCGAGGTACCCCAGTTCACAAAAAAAAACAGTAGGAAAATTCACAAATAAAAAAACAGGGCTCCCATTTATAAACTAGATCAGATACATTGCCACTGACTATTTTCATGGGATTAGGTGGTCCCTGTGCTGTTTTGTATTCAATTAAAAAATTAAACTGCCAATTCATTGTTAAGGTAATCAACAATAAATGCAATGCTAAAAAATGTTCACCAGAAATGTAAACATTTTATTTTGTGCAACTTGGCTTATCATTCCCTACGTAATTGATGTGAGGTCCTAATTTTTTTATAGCATTAATAATACTCATTGGTGTACATATAAAAAGCATCAAAACATTGCTGTGTTGCAGACTTTAAAAAAAAATTGCCGGTTTTTTTTGTGAACTCATTCGCAAATAAAAAAACAGTGCATTATAAATATAAATTTAACAATCAAGGTTTATATTGTTAACGAATTACATTAAAAGTTATGTGCATATACTGTAGTTGGTTTTTAGATAGAGCCTAATATTCCACACATTTGATATAGCAGTATACCAGATTGTCAGCCCACTATACTGTTCATTTTCAGACTTCAGTGTCAGTGCTGAAGTATCAGTACTGTTATGACAGTACTGAGTACAATGGTACTGGTAGTGGTACCCGTAGTTTATAGGTTGCTCTTATGTTACAATGATGATTGAATTAATTATAAAAGAATAAAACTTTTTATTTTATTTTATATTTTTTTTGACATTTATTTTAATAAAACTAAAACTATTTATGTGCATTTTGAAAAACATTACATATTTTGCAGGAATATACAGAACTATGACTGCTAGAGCTCTAAAAGGTTAACTTAGTATGGATTGTACTTTTACTGTTAAGCCTGGTTAAAAGATATACTTTGCCGTGGCAGCTCTGTGGTTTTGTTTCAGTGTCAATGTAACTTACACTACACTACTACATTTAGGCTATGCTACTAACAGAGGGCCTTTCATTATATAGGTCTAGTGCTGTAGTGGGGCGTATGGCATATATAGCAAAGGCTTCAATAGCAGCTAATATAAATGGTCATGGTCATATAGACTTTGTTGTTCTAACATATATATAACAATGTCACAGGGTGATAAAAGTAAAACTACCAAACCAAGAAACTCAGATGTTGTACCATATAGATATTACAAGCGAAATTCCAAGCAAAAATGGACAGAGACTATGATGGAAGCTGCAATTGCAGAATATGATAATAAGAAAGGAAGTCTTGAAGATGTCGCGGCAGCTCACCATATGAGCAAATACGCATTGTGGAGTCGACTTCAAGTTCGAAAACGAATAGCTAGTGGTGGAGACGGGTTGAAACAGCGGGGGAGAAAGAAGGCTCTTGAAAGTTGTGAGGAAGAAAGAATCGCCATTGTTGTTCGTGCAATGTCGAGAGCATCCTTTGGATTAACTCTACCTGATTTAGGAAAGGTATTCATCGAGTTTGCCAAGAGCCACGAAATTGCACAATGGATTAACAAAGAACCAACGAAGGTTTATCTTCTACAATTTTGTAAGCGGTATAATCTGAGTACCAGAAAGCATAGTTCTCTTTCAGTGGCTAGAGAAGAGGCTACACGTAATCCATTTATTGTGTATGATTTTTATGACAAGTTGTCTGTAGAATGTGACTGGTTGAAGACACAGGGAGTTGTTAACATCAAGGACCATATATATAATCTAGATGAAACGAACTTTCCATATGACCCTAAACCTGGCCTAGTGATTGGATCTGTTGGTGAAAAGACACACCACAGAGCTGTAGGAGAAGGTCGAACCAACACTAGTTTATTGGCAATCTGTTCTGCTAATGGTATTGTTCATCCTCCACAGGTCATATTTCGCTTGGCGCATAAACCTCCTCCTGATCCACTGAATGGTTGTATTGAAGGTATGAAAGTTCATGTATCTCAAAAAGGGTGGATGACCTCTGAAGTTTTTGATGAGTGCTTCCGGGATTTTGATCGGTCAGTTAAGCTCAGACCATTACTAATTCTCATGGATGGTCTGTTAGCTCATCTAAGTATATCAGTTATAGAACTAGCTATATCAGAAAAGATCCACCTGCTTAAACTGCCTCCCCACACCACGGATGTCCTACAGCCTTTAGATGTTGTCCCATTTGCCAGTTTAAAAGCCAGCTGGCGTAATATGATCAGAGAGAAGAATGCAAATAATCCTCGATTTACACAACTTACACGGCACCAGTTCTGCTTGTTCATAAGTGAGCTGTGGACTGAGAAGTTCACTACATCCATCGTAACTGAGGGATTCAAGAGCTGTGGAATCATTCCTACCAACAGATCCAAATATCCACTCATTCGCTTCGACCCTTTCCTGTTGAAGAGGTATAATGTCTGGGTATCTGATGGCAAGATTGCCATGTCAGATGATCAGTATACAGCTTAAATGTAAATTACACGTTCGTGGGGCCTTTGTCCGCTGCTCTAGCCCACGTAAACCCAATCATTCTCCCCTGAAGCTATCTGCCAAACCTACATGTGAATCAACAGCTGTCCGCAATCTCAATATTTGTTCTTATCAGGCCAGCTCTCCAAATTCTGTTTCAGTCCCAATCCCCCAGAAGCCAGACCATGATGCAGTTCCATCGTATCCAAAACCAGGGAATGATTTCGAAGCTCAGTGGGTTCTCCAATGGATACCGACTTGGATTCCTAGCAAGACGAATATCATGTCGACACCTTCAACCTCTCAAAACATTCCAACATCATCACTACAGAAGACCCCTGAAGAGCGTGAACGCGAATTTCAAGAACGAGTCATTATTCGTCAGTTTGGTGAGAAGGAACCATGGAAAAGGAAACTTGCTGCGATGATCAGCACAAATGAATTCTTAGAAATTCAGAAGAACAAATTATTAAAGAAGAATGCCCAGCAACAAAAGAAGGCCAAGTTAGCGGCAAGTAAATTAATCAAGAAGAAAGCGCAGCAAACGAAGAAAGATGAAAAGATCTCAGTCAAAATGTTAGTCACCGAAAGTTCACCCAGTGAAGCCTCTACCTCAACACCATTGAATATCCATGATTTTGAAATCGGAAAGCACTATGCAGTATACTTTGACGCAAACTTTTATATTGGAAGGTTGCTTAAGGCTTTTGGGATAGAAAAGGGAGAACCTGCAAATCAGGTTGAGCTACAGTTCTTTAAGTATATAGGTAACCAGACATATGAACCACGGAAAGATGATGTGAGGTTGTCGAAACCAAATTTATTCACTATGGGCCAATGGAGGGCATTCCAACTGGAAAGAAAGGCTACAAGTTTGAACAGCATGAACTGCACATAATATCTGAAAATATTTAAAGAAAAACTAAACTGAAATTAATAATAGAAAAGCGGAAACTTTTAAAGAATGTCTCGTCATTTTATATGTAGTGCCTTAATTAGTTTAGGTCTACACTGTAGTATATATTGATTTATTATTATATTCTATGCATACATTTGCATTTTCATTGTTACTGTACCCGTAGTTGAACTGAAATGTTTCATTTCTACATAATATAATATGCATACCGGTATTACTATACAAAATATTTGTGAGGGTTAAATTTGATATACCGGTTTAGGGCTTCGTGTTCAGCATTAAATTTATCTGGTATGAACTTTTTTTAGAAAGTGTGTAAGTTTTATTATTTACTGCATGTCCAACCTTTTTGAAATACATTCATGGTGAAATAAATGCATTGACGATATACTATTTAGGAACAATTGCCTTAAAAAAGATTAATATATGACTTCAGTTTTTTATTTGTGAACACATGGTTTTTTTTTGTTTTTTGTTCACAAAATAAAAACTGATTAGATGACGTCATAATTCTAGAGGTATTTAGAGGAGGTGAACTAAACTTGGCATGTAGACATGTGAGGTATATATCTATGTTCATGATAATAAAAATTTGTAATTGATTTAATATTGTTTGAAATTTTTTTGAAAAACATCAAATCGGTTTTTTTTGTGAACCAAGGTATAATAATACCGATATTATTTCTCAATCTGGGGTTTTACCTATAGGTCTAAGCGATCATTTTATAGTTTTTTGCACAAGAAAGACACAAAAATCTTTTTTCGGGGATCATAAAACAGTAACTGTTAGGTCTATGAAAAATTACAGCAAGGAACGCTTTTTAAGTTTGTTAGTTAATTCTGACTGGGAACCCTGTTTTAAGGCCGCTGACATTAACCTTGCGTACACTGTTTTTAAAGATATATTTTTAAAGGCACTTATTACTGTAGCACCAATTAAAGAAATTAGTCTTAAACAACGCACTGAGCACTGGATGACCTCGGGTATTCTTAGTAATATCAGAGAAAGAGATTAATATTTGTATAAATTTAGGCAATACCGTGTTTTAGCTGATTATAATAATTACTGCAAATATAGAAACCTTGTCCAACGGGAAATAAAAAAAGGGAAATCTGAATATTTGTACAACATAATAAGTGAGAATAAAGATAATCCTAAAAGTCTATGATCTACCCTAAAATCTTTAGGTTATAAAAACCTTAAATCTAAATCGAATATTGTTCTGCAAGATAACGGTGAGCTGATTCATGATCATACTCTAGTTAGTAATTTATTTAATAATTATTTTACTAATGTTGCCTCTAATTTAGTTAAGAAGTTACCGTTATCAAGTTCAAG
>JAUCBJ010004297.1:0-62534 GCA_032718475.1 Nemertoderma westbladi | reverse complement strand
CAACACTTATGAGTTAAGGTGCACCTTAGCTAAGGTTGATTTATATGCAACCGGCCCCTCCTGGTCTAACAGCGAGTTAAGTAAATAAAGTTGAGTTATTGCAACTATAATTTATTAATATATTTTAAATATTAACCAAACATAAACCAATAACCCATAACCATCACACATATAAACTGGTAACATATAGCAGACTAGCCAAGATTCAGTCTCTTCTAAAACTTATTGGGAATTCAAACTGCAAAATAAATAATAAAAACGTTAAAGTAAATAATTTTATAGTAAAAAACGATATTTATTCCGGAACTCATTATTATTAATTATTATTATTAACTTTTCAGCCAAAATATATTATTATATGTTATTTATAATTAAATATAAAAGTTAGTTTCCAACGCAACTCTATTGGAATTATTCAGTAATTTTATATAAAACTTACAGTTTTATTAAATCCAAATATTAATTTCAACTCGAGAAGCCGGACTCCCTCTAGTAAAATCATACCAATAAGGTCCTTTCAGATACCCCGCACCATATTCTCCGTTCAAGTTACTGTCAATGCAGCTCCAGTACCACCACGACCCAGTATATTTTACGGCGCAGTTGCCGTCGTCCCACTTGTCATTATCGCGGTCCTTGGTAGAGAATGGAGACCCGTTGTTCCACTTCAATGAGTCACCAGCAGTACCATGGTAACCGGATACATTTAGGGTGTAATTAGTTGCAGCTGATCCGATAGAAAAGTTGTTGTATTCCGCGTATTTGTGTTCGTTGGTGTAATCCACCAACTCCCGGCTATCATCACCATCACCACCTTTTAGTCCCACTCCAGTGAACCACAAATCGACCCTCAACTTCACCCCGCCTTCACTCAGCTTGTGGATCGTCTCCAACCCCAACCAAAAGTTGGTATTCGGGTTGCCAAATCCTTCAACATATTCATCCCAGTTTCGATAGAAGTCAACAGATCCATCAACTCTTTGCTGAATCTTCACCCCATCTTTCTGCTTTATTAGCCAAGGAGCCATTAGCTGATACAGTGTAATGGATGAATTCACTATCTCTGTATCATGTAACCTGTAAACGAACTCTGTAAACTGGTCTTCCAACTCTTTATTCTTAACTTCCAACTCTGTATTCTGTTGTTCCAACTCTTTAACCTGTTTAAATTGTTTATTAAATTCTGTAAATCCTCTGCCCACATCTGATCAGTGGGAGGGTTGGAGTTCTCTAGGGAAATCATTAAACGCCGGCATTTCGACCCAACATTTAGAGCAATTAAATACTAACTATATTACGTCATTTCTCATAAAATAGCACATTATAGCGTTACGGCACGAGTGATTTTGTGTAGTGAAATAATAAAACGAGGGACGTAAAAGATTTAATGTGGTAATTATGAACAATGGCAAATCTAATTTTATTTATTTGTGGGGAATTATTTGTAGTTTTGCACTTAAACTTTCTAGAACAACCTAATAGTGACGCGGTGACATACTGGATATACTGAAATACATAGTAAATATATGGCGTAGGGACATACTGAGAAATAATGTCGCACTGCGATATAAAGTTAGGAAATATGTCGCCCTGGCGATTTGGTAGTGCGAAATTATTCCACACAAATAAATAAAAACTGAAAATAAAAAATAATAAAACTGAAGGACTTCAACACGGCAAATAATTATGTTACAAATGATTACTGGTTAAGAAACTAACATCGTTCTTTAGCTCATCGAGTTGGTTAGTTAGGTTTGTATTTAAATCTTTTACTTGGTCACTCAACCCAATGATATTTTCTTCCAACTCTGTATTCTGTTCTTCCGGCTCTGCAACCTGTTGGGAAATATTTTTATAACTTTTAAGAAATTGTCGCGCTCTCGACACCGTAGTAATCATAATTGAGTTGAGATAATGTCTGGGAGACCTCTGGTGACCAAAAAAGAAAGGGTAACAACAGTTACGAGCTTTCACCCGACAGGGCTTCTCAAGCCATTCATCAAGCCCTGTCGGGTGAAAGCTCGTAACTGTTGTTACCCTTTCTTTTTTGGTCACCTGAGGTCTCCCAGACATTATCTCAACTCAATTATCTTATAACTTTTATGAATTTATCTCAACTTGTCACCACTTACAATATCTATGAAATCGCATGAAACTACATTTAAAATAATAATTTAAAATAACTAATAAACTTACATTAATGGCTCCACATTGTCCATCATTTGCCTGTAATAATAAATAAATTATAAATAGCTCTGCCGTGCAATGTAAAAAGACCATAAGTCGCATTTTTTCAAAATTCACTTTTTCTGGTTAAGGTTGGTTGGAGCAGGTTAAGGCCGGATTTTCTAATCAAAACAATAAACAATCTCTTAACTAATTGAGGGAAAGGAGCAGGTTACAGAGGCGGGATGTTCTAACCAAAACAATAAACGATCACTTAACTAATTGAGGGAAAGGAGCAGGTTACAGAGGCGGGATTTTCTAACCAAAACAATAAACGATAACATTACCAATTGAGAGAAAGGAGCAGGTTACAGAGGCGGGATTTCCTAACCAAAACAATAAACGATCTCTTAACTAATTGATGGAAAGGAGCAGGTTACAGAGGCGGGATTTTCTAACCAAAACAATAAACGATCACTTAACCAATCGAGGGAAAGGAGCAGGTTACAGAAGCGGGATTTTCTAACCAAAACAATAAACGATCACTTTACTAATTGAGGGAAAGGAGCATGTTACAGAGGCGGGATTTTCTAACCAACGGTAACGGTATCAAATGGAAACGGTAATGGGGTATAACATGTATAAGTAGTTTTTTCGAGTACGTATGAGTTTATGAACTGATCTGTGCCGCTATCAGTAACACTACACAGACAGTAGTCATGATCCATTATAAAACTGATAAATTATGTATGTGAAATGAAAGGTATATCCACATTTTCCACAATCCAGTTTGGCCTATCAATTATTTAAAATTTATTAGCACAACCGGTCAGCCGGTAGCCCTACCAATACCGTATTCTAATGGTAAGGCTACACAGTAGGCCTACAGCAGTACCGGTGCCTGTACCGGTACTAAAATACCTGCTTAATACCTACATGTGTACAAACAATACAGCAATAATACTGCAAAATTGTGCTCTATACACTAATACCGGTACTGATAGCAGCCTGGGAGAACAGCAGTAGAGAAACCGGTAGCATGGAACCTAACGGTAAATTTCTGGAGGACATAAAAAGTAAAAAAGGAACATCATGAGTGATTTAAATGGACAATAAAAATTATTGCGATAGAAAATGTTGAAAAATCCACCACATATTACAATATTACAAGAAAATTGATGAGTTGGGGTACAATTGGTGTGGGGACAACGGAACAACAAATGTGGACATGGGAATAAGACGTGGCCAGGGAAACAGACGTGGACAGACGGATATCCAACGCGACATGGGGAGACCAAATGGTGGTGACGGGGATAACCTATACGGACAACTAGACAACTAAAAAGGACAACTGGACAACCAATATGGATATCCGGACACATCAGACTGGGGGAGGCCATAATAATAGCAAACCAGTCTGCAATACTCGGACAAAAACAAAAATAAATGTGAACTGAATAACTAACATACAGTTTGTGAGACAGTCAAACAGCTGTTGGCTACAGTCATGTATGCGTTGTCACTCTCTCTAGGATGCTAACCGAACCGTTTAAATACAATTTCTGTTTGTGGAATAATTCTGTGAGAAAACATTTTTTTTTGTTTTGATGAATAAATCTAACATCCTTAATAAAGGGTTTCTTTTTTCACGTGAGCAAATCATTAAATGAATAATTCAGATAACAACGCTAAATGAATACTTTATGCATTAAATAAACCTACCTGGAGTAGGAAAAGAGCTGACAGCAGAGAAAATAGTTTAAGACTTACGGGTAACATTTTTACAGTAGGCCCTATTTGTAAATAACTTTGTAACTAAAGTTATGATAATTTTCTGATAGAGAATGGTTTTAATGCCTAAAACTCCTCCTATTTATACACTTTTGACAAAGGCAATTAATTATGCAATGAATAAAGTCTCATAAAGGCAATCAAAGGCGGCAAGTATTAAGACCTTTATAGAACAATTATTAGTAACTAACCGTAGTATAGATACCATTGTGTGTTAATTATCACTTTAAATTACATTCTTATACAGAAAGATTGCTGCCGCCTGGCTACCAGTTGCAGTTACAGACAGACTGCGGGGTCTGGATATCAGTTAAAGGCAGACTGCTGGCGCCTGGCTACCAGTTACAGGCAGACTGCTGTCGCCTGTCTACCAGATACAGACAAACTGCTGGCGCCTGGCTAACAGTTACAGACAGACTGCGGGCGTCTGGATACCAGTTACAGGCAGACTGCTAGCGCCTGGCTACCAGAAACAGACAGACTGCTGGCGCCTGGCTACCAGTTTCAGACAGACTGCGGGCGTCTGGATACCAGTTAAAGGCAGACTGCTGGCGCCTGGCTACCAGTTACAGGCAGACTGCTGGCGCCTGGCTACCAGTTACAGACAGACTGCGGCCGTCAGGATACCAGTTACAGGCAGACTCTGCTAGCGTCTGGCTACCAGATACAGACAGACTGCTGGCGCATGGCTACCAGTTACAGACAGACTGCGGGTATCTGAATACCAGATACAGGCAGACTGCTAGCGCATGCCTACCAGATACAGACAGACTGCTGGCGCCTGGCTACCAGTTTCAGACAGACTGCGGGCGTCTGGATACCAGTTAAAGGCAGACTGCTGGCGCCTGGCTACCAGTTAAAGGCAGACTGGTGGCGCCTGGCTACCAGTTACAGACAGAATGCGGGCGTCTGGATACCAGTTACAGGCAGACTGCTAGCGCTTGGCTACCATAGGCAACTGCTAACGCCTGGCGACCAGTTACAGACAGACTGCGGGCGCCTGGCGTCCACTTACATACAGGTACTGTACGTCGCAGCGCAGTGGTTACATCGCGTTTCAGCAACTATCACGTTTCGGCAAGAGTCGTAATTCGGAAATAAAGTTACGTTTCGGTAAAACAGCAGAGCACATTACACCAGTGTTGCGTGATCTTCATTGGCTGCCTATTCTGCGCCGTATTGATAATAAATTTGCACTTTTGACATATACAGTAAGTGTGCCTTTAATACAGTAATATGGGTCCGGCCTATCTTACTGTCTCTTGCATCCACGGCACTGTCAACCACGCCCAGTGCGTTCCAATGACCAGGGTCTCCCCATCATCCCACGATTTAACCTAGAGAGCTACTGTAATCGATATTTCGCTGTAGCAGCGCCCCAATATAATTATTGGGGTCACAATATTTCATGACCTCTCCTACTTTTTTATACTCTATCCAAATGTAACGGGGTCACAACTTTTACTTTTTAACACCTTTTTTTTATTTGACTTTTATTATTTAGGCAACGCCAAGGGCCGTTTGGGTCAAAATGACCCATTATAGTTTTACTCATAATAATTGTGCAAAGTCGAATTATGTAAACACGTCAATTTTCCAAGTCAGGGCGATGCTTAATCAACATTGAAAAGTCAATTCATCTGTTTGTATGTCTGATTGTATGTCGGTGCGTGTGTGTGTATGTGTAATTTGGAAACGTATGGAAATATTGTCCATGAACCATATTTCCTGTATGGAACGTCTTAATTAGGCCCTACAAACTGCAAAGTGTAGGCCTAGTCAGTGGTAATGTAGCGTTAGGTCCAAATCGGTCCTAATCCTCAATTAAATTATTCCTAACTCTCGTTTAAGTTTTGGTTCCTTTCAACTCGTCTATGTAACTTGCTCCTTTACTAACCTGCTTGGTTATGTAGTCAGACTGGACTTACTGACGGAATGGCACGGCCCTAACGCTAGGCTGCCAGGACCTAACGCCTCGGACCTAATCCTACTACCAGGACCTAAAAGCTACCAGGCCACCAGAACCTAAAGCTACCGGGACTGGCTGACTATACTGTAATAGCCATAAATATATCATCTAGCTATCTAGGCCTACCACCTATTGGCAGATTGGCAACCAGTAGTCATTATGTCTGTCATTAGCCTATAGGCCTATAAATTAATAAATTGGGCTAATAAATAAAAGTTGTGCTTGAAATGGAAACATTTTTGAGAATCTCTTTTGTGGACAATGTAGCCTGGCAGTCTAGTAGCGTTAGGTCCACACATCTGTATACTTTAGGCAGTTACTGAGTTAGGTCAGTAGCAGTAGGTCATCAGGTCACGTAGCGTTTAGGTCCCATAGCTTTAGGTCCTAGGTTTTTGTGTCACTCGCTTCGCTCATTAATCAATCCCAGTTTGAATTAAATAGTCTGAGTACTTACGTGAATGATATTATGAAACTCATCTTGATACACACGATTGTTCAGATGGAGTTGTCAACATTTCTATGTACATACAATAGTACTGTACAGTAACACGTACAGATTGTATCAGATACCGTCAGTATCGTAACAGTACAGATTGGCGCGGTACTCCTTAAATTTTACCTGGCGTGGGCGATTTTCATAATGCAGTAACCGGTAATGTGTCTGGACCTGGTGCACTACAGTACATATCTGAACAAAATGAGAAACTCTCGTTTCGTTGTGTCACTAGCTACGCTTGTTATTGAAACCAAATCGGATGTAAATAGCCTAAGTAACTGGGCCGTAAGTCGCATATGAGTTTCCACACAGATAAAACCTCACTTTTGGTCATTTTGAATGATATATTTATCAATAATATACTGGACTGTGGGTCAATTTGACCCAAACGGTCCTGGGTGTAACCTGAATCAAACGATCTTCTGCGGGTTAATGAAGACACACCTATTTAAAGTTAAACTACATTATGGATGAACGTTAATGGAGATTATTTTTTTCTATTAATTATTTAACGAACAATTTCTTGAATTTTATTACACATTTTGTAAATAGCTACATACTACTGTACATTGTAATAGCCTCAATTATTTTATTGGTATTGTTTTGTTTTAGTCTGTTTTATTTGTGTGATGATACTATATGTGTATTGTTTTTTAACTATCGCATATTGCGCCTTTGAACAAAACGTAAAAGTGAAGTTGCGCCTCGGCAAAAGATAAAGATAAATAATATATGTGTCGTTGCCTTTCGTCAGAAAAGGTGCGATTCTGCAAAAAAAAAGGCATTGTGTAAAAATTTGGGCTGGGGGGGGGGGGGGTTGCGCCTCAATAACGACACTATATTCTACATAGGACATGGTGTATATTCGGTATATTACTGGTATACATTATACTGTATAATGAATGTATATCTTCAATCTACAGTATATAGTGGTGTACTGTATTATAGTTACTGTTACACAGCTACTTACGTATTGTATTTACTGTTTATCCAATAGTCATAGTTCAATTATCATAGTTCCCAAGTGTTTGATCGTTGTGGCTCATTGGTGCTCATTATTGCTCATTGTGGCTCGCTGTGCATTTTCGCTAATTGGATCGTAATGTCACCTGGGCAACCGTTCCTCCGTAAACCACCCGATGTGGCTCCAGCTCCACCCTTCCAACAGCTTCAGCCCAATCCAACTGCTCCTCCCTATACCACCCTCTGTGGCTCCAGCTCCACCCTTCCACCAGCCTCAGCCCAATCCAACTGCTCCTCCCTATAACACCCGCTGTGGCTCCAGCTCCACCAGCTTCAGCCCAATCCAACTGCTCCTCCCTACCACCCGCTGTGGCTCCAGCTCCACCCTTCCACCAGCATCAGCCCAATCCCACTGTTCCTCCCTATAAGAGCCGCTATGGCTCCAGTTTCAGTCCAATCCAACTGATCCTCCCTACCACCCGATGTGGCTCCAGCTCCACCCTTCCAACAGCCTCAGCACAATGCAACTGCTCATCCCTATAACACCCGCTGTGGCTCCAGCTCCACCAGCTTCAGCCCAATCCAACTGCTCATCCCTACCACCCGCTGTGGCTACAGCTCCACCCTTCCACCAGCCTCAGCCCAATCCCACTGCTCCTCTCTATACCACCCGCTGTGGCTCCAGCTCCACCCTTCCACCAGCATCAGCCCAATCCAACTGCTCCTCACTATAACAGCCGCTGTGGCTCCAGCTTCAGTCCAATCGAACTGCTCCTCCCTACCACCCGATGTGGCTCCAGCTCCACCCTTCCAACAGCCTCAGCCCAATCCAACTGCTCCTCCATATACCACCCGCTGCGACTCCAGCTCCACCCTTCTACCAGCCACAGCCCAATCCAACTGCTCCTACCTATAACAGCCGCTGTGGCTCCAGTTTCAGTCCAATCCAACTGCTCCTCCCTACCACCCGATGTGGCTCCAGCTCCACCCTTCCAACAGCATCAGCCCAATCCAACTGTCCCTCCCTAAAACACCCGCTGTGGCTCCAACTCCACCCTTCCACCAGCCTCAGCCCAATCCCACTGCTCCTCCCTATAACAGCCGCTGTGGCTCCAGTTTCAGTCCAATCCAACTGCTCCTCCCTACCACCCGATGTGGCTCCAGCTCCACCCTTCCAACAGCATCAGCCCAATCCAACTGCTCCTCCCTATAACACCCGCTGTGGCTCCAGCTCTACCAGCTTCAGCCCAATCCAACTGCTCATCCCTACCACCCGCTGTGGCTACAGATCCACCCTTCCACCAGCCTCAGCCCAATCCCACTGCTCCTCCCTATACCACCCGCTGTGGCTCCAGCTCTACCCTTCCTCCAGCATCAGCCCAATCCAACTGCTCCTCACTATAACAGCCGCTGTGGCTCCAGCTTCAGTCCAATCGAACTGCTCCTCCCTACCACCCGATGTGGCTCCAGCTCCACCCTTCCAACAGCATCAGCCTAATCCAACTGCTCCTCCCTATAACACCCGCTGTGGCTCCAGCTCCACCAGCTTCAGCCCAATCAAACTGCTCATCCCTACCACCCGCTGTGGCTACAGCTCCACCCTTCCACCAGCCTCAGCCCAATCCAACTGTCCCTCCCTAAAACACCCGCTGTGGCTCCAGCTACAGCCTTCCACCAGCCTCAGCCCAATCCAACTGCTCCTCCCTATACCACCCGCTGTGGCTCCAGCTCTACCCTTCCTCCAGCATCAGCCCAATCCAACTGCTCCTCACTATAACAGCCGCTGTGGCTCCAGCTTCAGTCCAATCCCACTGCTCCTCCCTATACCACCCGCTGTGGCTCCAGCTCTACCCTTCCTCCAGCATCAGCCCAATCCAACTGCTCCTCACTATAACAGCCGCTGTGGCTCCAGCTTCAGTCCAATCCAACTGCTCCTCCCTATACCACCCTCTGTGGCTCCAGCTCCACCCTTCCAACAGCCTCAGCCCAATCCAACTGCTCCTCCCTATACCACACGCTGTGGCTCCAGCTCCACCCTTCTACCAGCCTCAGCCCAATCCAACTGCTCCTCCCTATAACACCTGATGTGGCTCTAGCTCCACCCTTCCACCAGCCTCAGCCCAATCCAACTGTCCCGCCCTATAACACACGCTGTGGCTCCAGCTCCACCCTTCCGCTTGCACCAGCCCAATCCAACTGCTCCTCCCTATACCACCCGCTGTGGCTCCAGCTCCACCCTTCTACCAGCATCAGCCCAATCCAATTGCTCCTCCCTATACCACCCGCTGTGGCTCCAGCTCCACCCTTCAACTAGCCTCAGCCCAATCCAACTGCTCCTCCCTATACCACCCGCTGTGGCTCCAGCTCCACCCTTCCACCAGCCGCAGCCCAATCCAACTGCTCCTCCCTATACCACCCGCTGTGGCTCCAGCTCCACCCTTCCACCAGCATCAGCCCAATCCAATTGCTCCTCCCTATACCACCCGCTGTGGCTCCAGCTCCACCCTTCAACATGCTTCAGCCCAATCCAACTGCTCCTCCCTATACCAACGCTGTGGCTCCAGCTCCACCCTTCCACCAGCCTCAGCCCAATCCAACTGCTCCGCCCTATACCACACGCTGTGGCTCTAGCTCCACCCTTCCACCAGCCTCAGCCCAATCCAACTGCTCCTCTCTGTACCACCCGCTGTGGCTCCAGCTCCATTCTTCCACCAGCCTCAGCCCAATCCAACTGATCCTCCCAATACCACCCGCTGTGGCTCCAGCTCCACCCTTCCACCAGCCACAGCCCAATCCAACTGCCCCTCCCTATACCACCCGCTGTGGCACCAGCTCCACCATTCCACCAGCCTCAGCCCAATCCAACTGCTCCTCCCTATACCACCCGCTGTGACTCCAGCTCCACCCTTCCACCAGCCTCAGCCCAATCCAACTGCCCCTCCCTATACCACCCGCTGTGGCACCAGCTCCACCCATCCACCAGCCTCAGCCCAATCCAACTGCCCCTCCCTATACCACCCGCTGTGGCACCAGCTCCACCCTTCCACCAGCCTCAGCCCAATATAACTGCTCCTCCCTATACCACCCGCTGTGACTCCAGCTCCACCCTTCCACCAGCCTCAGCCCAATCCAACTGCCCCTCCCTATACCACCCGCTGTGGCACCAGCTCCACCCTTCCACCAGCCTCAGCCCAATCCAACTGCTCCTCCCTATACCACCCGCTGTGACTCCAGCGCCACCCTTCCACCAGCCTCAGCCCAATCCAACTGCTCCTGCCTATACCACCCGCTGTGGCTCCTGCTCCACCCTACCACCAGCCTCAGCCCAATCCAACTGCTCCTCCCTACCACCCGCTGTGGCTACAGCTCCACCCTTCCACCAGCCTCAGCCCAATCCCACTGCTCCTCCCTATAACAGCCGCTGTGGCTCCAGTTTCAGTCCAATCCAACTGCTCCTCCCTACCACCCGATGTGGCTCCAGCTCCACCCTTCCAACAGCCTCAGCCCAATCCAACTGCTCTTCCCTATAACACCCGCTGTGGCTCCGGCTCCACCAGCTTCAGCCCAATCCAACTGATCATCCCTACCACACGCTGTGGCTACAGCTCCACCCTTCCACCAGCCTCAACCCAATCCCACTGCTCCTCCCTATACCACCCGCTGTGGCTCCAGCTCCACCCTTCCACCAGCATCAGCCCAATTCAACTGCTCCTCCCCTATACCACCCGCTGTGGCTCCAGCTCCACCCTTCCACCAGCCTCAGCCCAATCCAACTGCTCCTCCCTATACCACCCGCTGTGGCTCCAGCTCCACCCTTCCTTCCACCAGCATCAGCCCAATCCAACTGCTCCTCCCTATAACAGCCGCTGTGACTCCAGCTTCAGTCCAATCCAACTGCTCCTCCCTACCACCCGATGTGGCTCCAGCTCCACCCTTCCAACAGCCTCAGCCCAATCCAACTGCTCTTCCCTATAACACCCGCTGTGGCTCCGGCTCCTCCAGCTTCAGCCCAATCCAACTGCTCCTCCCTACCACCCGATGTGGCTCCAGCTCCCCCCTTCCAACAGCCTCAGCCCAATCCAACTGCTCCTCCCTATACCACACGCTGTGGCTCCAGCTCCACCTTTCTACCAGCCACAGCCCAATCCAACTGCTCCTCCCTATAACACCTGCTGTGGCTCTAGCTCCACCCTTCCACCAGCCTCAGCCCAATCCAACTGTCCCTCCCTATACCACCCGATGTGGCTCCAGCTCCACCCTTCCACCAGCCTCAGCCCAATCCCACTGCTCCTCCCTATAACAGCCGCTGTGGCTCCAGTTTCAGTCCAATCCAACTGCTCCTCCCTACCACCCGATGTGGCTCCAGCTCCACCCTTCCAACAGCATCAGCCCAATCCAACTGCTCCTCCCTATAACACCCGCTGTGGCTCGAGCTCCACCAGCTTCAGCCCAATCCAACTGCCCATCCCTACCACCCGCTGTGGCTACAGCTCCACCTTTCCACCAGCCTCAGCCCAATCCCACTGCTCCTCCCTATACCACACGCTGTGGCTCCAGCTCCACCCTTCTACCAGCATCAGCCCAATCCAATTGCTCCTCCCTATACCACCCGCTGTGGCTCCAGCTCCACCCTTCAACTTGCTTCAGCCCAATCCAACTGCTCCTCCCTATACCACCCGCTGTGGCTCCAGCTCCACCCTTCCACCAGCCGCAGCCCAATCCAACTGCTCCTCCCTATACCACACGCTGTGGCTCCAGCTCCACCCTTCCACCAGCCTCAGCCCAATCCCACTGCTCCTCCCTATAACAGCCGCTGTGGCTCAAGTTTCAGTCCAATCCAACTGCTCCTCCCTACCACCCGATGTGGCTCCAGCTCCACCCTTCCAACAGCATCAGCCCAATCCAACTGCTCCTCCCTATAACACCCGCTGTGGCTCCAGCTCCACCAGCTTCAGCCAAATCCAACTGCTCATCCCTACCACCCGCTGTGGCTACAGCTCCACCCTTCCACCAGCCTCAGCCCAATCCCACTGCTCCTCCCTATACCACCCGCTGTGGCTCCAGCTCCACCCTTCCTCCAGCATCAGCCCAATCCAACTGCTCCTCTCTATAACAGCCGCTGTGGCTCCAGCTTCAGTCCAATCGAACTGCTCCTCCCTACCACCCGATGTGGCTCCAGCTCCACCCTTCCAACAGCCTCAGCCCAATCCAACTGCTCCTCCCTATACCACACGCTGTGGCTCCAGCTCCACCCTTCTACCAGCCTCAGCCCAATCCAACTGCTCCTACCTATAACACCTGCTGTGGCTCTAGCTCCACCCTTCCACCAGCCTCAGCCCAATCCAACTGTCCCGCCCTATAACACACGCTGTGGCTCCAGCTCCACCCTTCCGCTTGCACCAGCCCAATCCAACTGCTCCTCCCTATACCACCCGCTGTGGCTCCAGCTCCACCCTTATACCAGCATCAGCCCAATCCAATTGCTCCTCCCTATACCACCCGCTGTGGCTCCAGCTCCACCCTTCAACTTGCTTCAGCCCAATCCAACTGCTCCTCCCTATACCACCCGCTGTGGCTCCAGCTCCACCCTTCCACCAGCCTCAGCCCAATCCAACTGCTCCTCCCTATACCACACTCTGTGGCTCTAGCTCCGCCCTTCCACCAGCCTCAGCCCAATCCACCTGCTCCTCCCTGTACCACCCGCTGTGGCTCCAGCTCCACCCTTCCACCAGCCTCAGTCCAATCCAACTGATCCTCCCTATACCACCCGCTGTGGCTCCAGCTCCACCCCTCCACCAGCCTCAGCCCAATCCAACTGCCCCTCCCTATACCACCTGCTGTGGCACCAGCTCCACCCTTCCACCAGCCGCAGCCCAATCCAACTGCTCCTCCCTATACCACACGCTGTGGCTCCAGCTCCACCCTTCCACCAGCCTCAGCCCAATCCCACTGCTCCTCCCTATAACAGCCGCTGTGGCTCAAGTTTCAGTCCAATCCAACTGCTCCTCCCTACCACCCGATGTGGCTCCAGCTCCACCCTTCCAACAGCATCAGCCCAATCCAACTGCTCCTCCCTATAACACCCGCTGTGGCTCCAGCTCCACCAGCTTCAGCCCAATCCAACTGCTCATCCCTACGTCCCGCTGTGGCTACAGCTCCACCCTTCCACCAGCCTCAGCCCAATCCCACTGCTCCTCCCTATACCACCCGCTGTGGCTCCAGCTCCACCCTTCCTCCAGCATCAGCCCAATCCAACTGCTCCTCTCTATAACAGCCGCTGTGGCTCCAGCTTCAGTCCAATCGAACTGCTCCTCCCTACCACCCGATGTGGCTCCAGCTCCACCCTTCCAACAGCCTCAGCCCAATCCAACTGCTCCTCCCTATACCACACGCTGTGGCTCCAGCTCCACCCTTCTACCAGCCTCAGCCCAATCCAACTGCTCCTACCTATAACACCTGCTGTGGCTCTAGCTCCACCCTTCCACCAGCCGCAGCCCAATCCAACTGCTCCTCCCTATACCACACGCTGTGGCTCCAGCTCCACCCTTCTACCAGCATCAGCCCAATCCAATTGCTCCTCCCTATACCACCCGCTGTGGCTCCAGCTCCACCCTTCAACTTGCTTCAGCCCAATCCAACTGCTCCTCCCTATACCACCCGCTGTGGCTCCAGCTCCACCCTTCCACCAGCCGCAGCCCAATCCAACTGCTCCTCCCTATACCACACGCTGTGGCTCCAGCTCCACCCTTCCACCAGCCTCAGCCCAATCCCACTGCTCCTCCCTATAACAGCCGCTGTGGCTCAAGTTTCAGTCCAATCCAACTGCTCCTCCCTACCACCCGATGTGGCTCCAGCTCCACCCTTCCAACAGCATCAGCCCAATCCAACTGCTCCTCCCTATAACACCCGCTGTGGCTCCAGCTCCACCAGCTTCAGCCCAATCCAACTGCTCATCCCTACCACCCGCTGTGGCTACAGCTCCACCCTTCTACCAGCCTCAGCCCAATCCCACTGCTCCTCCCTATACCACCCGCTGTGGCTCCAGCTCCACCCTTCCTCCAGCATCAGCCCAATCCAACTGCTCCTCTCTATAACAGCCGCTGTGGCTCCAGCTTCAGTCCAATCGAACTGCTCCTCCCTACCACCCGATGTGGCTCCAGCTCCACCCTTCCAACAGCCTCAGCCCAATCCAACTGCTCCTCCCTATACCACACGCTGTGGCTCCAGCTCCACCCTTCTACCAGCCTCAGCCCAATCCAACTGCTCCTACCTATAACACCTGCTGTGGCTCTAGCTCCACCCTTCCACCAGCCTCAGCCCAATCCAACTGTCCCGCCCTATAACACACGCTGTGGCTCCAGCTCCACCCTTCCGCTTGCACCAGCCCAATCCAACTGCTCCTCCCTATACCACCCGCTGTGGCTCCAGCTCCACCCTTATACCAGCATCAGCCCAATCCAATTGCTCCTCCCTATACCACCCGCTGTGGCTCCAGCTCCACCCTTCAACTTGCTTCAGCCCAATCCAACTGCTCCTCCCTATACCACCCGCTGTGGCTCCAGCTCCACCCTTCCACCAGCCTCAGCCCAATCCAACTGCTCCTCCCTATACCACACGCTGTGGCTCTAGCTCCGCCCTTCCACCAGCCTCAGCCCAATCCAACTGCTCCTCCCTGTACCACCCGCTGTGGCTCCAGCTCCACCCTTCCACCAGCCTCAGTCCAATCCAACTGATCCTCCCTATACCACCCGCTGTGGCTCCAGCTCCACCCCTCCACCTACTACTACTAGGATCGGCATGCTGCATTGCAGCTGCATTTTTAAGAATGCTGTGCCGGCTTGTCAACAAAATTGCACCGCCACAACTCCCTATCACCCATGACATTTGCTAGATCATCCGCATCTTTAAGACCAGTGTCCTTTAAGATGCGTCTCAAGAAAGTCATGGGCTGTCCACCATGCTTATTCACTCCATGAGGCTGCCAAAGTACAAGATTATGCACTGGCTGGTCCTCACGGCGAAAGCAATGTCCTGCAAAGCGGAGGCGATTTTGTTCTAGTGTCAAGCTTGGGGGAACCAATGAGACACCTCCAATGTTATATAGTGTCTGGTTGGAGATGTGTGCATTGTACTTGACACAATGAACCCGGCGTAGCATTCTTGTGAATGTGCCATCCAGAGATTTGGTGTCCTCAGCAGTTAGAGCCCAGCATGGACTCCCGTAGAGGAGTACTGGAACTACTGCTGCTCTAAATAATCGGACCTTAAGTTTCCGATTAATTCTCGGTGACTTCCAAATCCTGGAAAGCCTATTCAAGGCTGCCCATGCCTTTCCCTTACGTATTCGAAGGTCCTCACCTGACTTCCGGATCCATGATCCCAGGTAACAGAAGTCGTCGACATGCTCAAGCATACCATCCTTTGAGCTTATGCTCATCCGATCAGAGACTTGCTGAGGACTTTCAAAGTTAACTGTCAGAATTTTGGTCTTTCTGGAGTTAATAAAAAGACCAACACTAGAAGCAGCATGTTCTAATGAGCTGAGGAGCCGTTGGGCTCCCTCTAATGATTCTGAGAGTACTCCTAAGTCATCAGCAAAGTCTAGATCAGTTAGGTACTTGGCAGGATTTCCTCGACTTCTGGAGCCAGTAGGTGGAGTTATCATCACCCCATCATCATTATGATGATCTAAGGACATGCGTAGAACATAGTCAACCACAATAATGAATAAGAATGGTGCAAGTGTGTCTCCTTGGAGGACGCCCCATAACACTTCGAATGGTTCTGTGTCACCGTCAACAGTAGACACAAATGTTGTCGAACCATCGTATACTGATCTGATTGCTGCAATAATTTCATCAGGAATCCCATATAATGAAAGTATGCTGAACATACGTGAGCGAGAGACTGAATCAAAGGCCTTGAAGAAGTCAACAAAGATAACAGCCAGATGCCTGTCTTTCTTTTTTGATAATTCTTCAATTATCCTTCTAAGTGCCAAAATGGGCTCCATGGTCCCACGACCTTTACGGAACCCATTCTGATTTCCACGGAGCAGTCTCTCAATGGGATCCCTGATGCGATTTAATAGAATCCTATTGTATAGCTTTGCAGCAATTGAGATCAATGAGATTCCCCGAAAAGAACCATAGAGTGTTAGGTTGCCCTTCTTGGGAACTGGCACCAACTTATTTGTTTTCATTTCTTGCGGGACTCTTGTTGTACGGTACATGTCTACTATGATGGGATAGATGAGCTTTAAACACTCAGGTATTTTAAAGACCTCAGGGGGAACACCATCTACTCCACTGGCACGATTGGTCTTAATGCTCTTTGCAGCAGCCTTCACTTCTGCAAAGGAGATATCGCCAATGGGAATATCTGGGAGTACAGACTCAGACACCTTTACTTCTATAAAGTTATCAGGCAATACCCTGTCATTATTGAGGAGTTTTTCAAAGTGGGCTTTCCAACCATTGAGGCGATCGGCTGGTGATTCTGCCTTAACCTTGGTGGTTGGTTGGCTTTTCCGCCCAGTAAGCAGATTGATCGATTTCCATGCCTGGGATGATTGCCTGCTGTCGTCAGCATCATTGATGGCATCAACCTGTTGGTTTATTAGCTCCTGTAGATTAACAGAGTACTGCCTGTTCAGGGACCTAGATGCAGCCTTAACTGCATTCTTGGCCGCTGTAGTCTGTTTGAGTCGGGACTCTTTCTGCGCCTTATGAAGGTCATTTCGGCACTTTTGAATTTTGTTGTCAGTCCAGGGGGCCCTTTTCCTGTTTCGAGGGTATACAGGAACTGTTTCTGCAGCTGCTAACTTAACTGCTTCTGTAAAGGCAGTATAGCCCTCACAGTGATCTGCCGCCTCAGAGGCAAGAGCCTCATACCTGTTGCTCAGCTGTAGTGTGAAGCTGGATCTCACACTTGGCTGTTGCAACAGAGAGGACCAGTCATGCCGCGGCAAGGCAGATTTCGTTGTTCTGCTAGCACGCAGACTAAGTCTTACCTTGGCCACAATAAGGCGGTGATCACTGGAGAAGGGTCGAAGTGTAAATGCATTACAGTCTTGTATAGAGCTCCTGTATTTCCTACGAAACAGAATATGGTCTATCTGGGACTTGTGACCACTGGGTCCACTATGAGTCCATAGCTTTCCAGTTCGCTTCTTGAACTGGGTTCCAGCCGAAAACAATCCATTTCCAGAGATAAAATCCTGAAGATGGACAGAATTTCGGTTAACACTATTGCTATAGACCCAGGGCGATGTAGGTGATTGATGCAGACTTGCATTAAAGTCTCCCAGGAATGTTAAGAATGCATGCTGATCCACTCCATCAGTAGCTGCTTGTAGATTGTGGTAGAAATTTTCCACCTCCTCTACAGGGGCAACACTAGTTGGAGAGTAGCACACAATCAGAACCACCTTAGGAAACTTCTTAGCCAGTCTTCCAGAACATGAGAAGTGGCAACGGATGATGCGGTTAGAGATTTGGTCTATTTTGTCCAATGCTGCATGTGCAGTTGGATTCATCAATAGACCAATTCCACCATTGCCACTATCATCTGCTGATGCGAGGGCGAGTCGCCAACCGCCCCCCATGTCCTTAATCAGAACCTCATCAGTCTGTCCAGTCTGCATTCGGTGCTCTTGAACACCCACTGCGCTAAGAGAAAGCTTATCACCCGCTCCCTATACCACCCGCTCCACCCCTCCACCAGCCTCAGCCCAATCCAACTGCCCCTCCCTATACCACCTGCTATGGCACCAGCTCCACCCTTCCACCAGCCTCAGCCCAATCCAACTGCTCCTCCCTATACCACCCGCTGTGACTCCAGCTCCACCCTTCCAACAGCCTCAGCCCAATCCAACTGCTCCTCCCTATACCACCCGCTGTGGCTCCAGCTCCACCCTTCCACCAGCATCAGCCCAATCCAACTGCTCCTCCCTATAACAGCCGCTGTGACTCCAGCTTCAGTCCAATCGAACTGCTCCTCCCTACCACCCGATGTGGCTCCAGCTCTACCCTTCTACCAGCCCCAGCCCAATCCCACTGCTCCTCCCTATACCACCCGCTGCGGCTCCAGCTCCACCCTTCCTCCAGCATCAGCCCAATCCAACTGCTCCTCACTATAACAGCCGCTGTGGCTCCAGCTTCAGTCCAATCGAACTGCTCCTCCCTACCACCCGATGTGGCTCCAGCTCCACCCTTCCAACAGCCTCAGCCCAATCCAACTGCTCCTCCCTATACCACACGCTGTGGCTCCAGCTCCACCCTTCTACCAGCCTCAGACCAATCAAACTGCTCCTCCCTATAACACCTGCTGTGGCTCTAGCTCCACCCTTCCACTAGCCTCAGCCCAATCCAACTGTCCCGCCCTATAACACACGCTGTGGCTCCAGCTCCACCCTTCCGCTTGCACCAGCCTAATCCAACTGCTCCTCCCTATACCACCCGCTGTGGCTCCAGCTCCACCCTTCTACCAGCATCAGCCCAATCCAATTGCTCCTCCGTATACCACCCGCTGTGGCTCCAGCTCCACCCTTCAACTAGCCTCAGCCCAATCCAACTGCTCCTCCCTATACCACCCGCTGTGGCTCCAGCTCCACCCTTCCACCAGCATCAGCCCAATCCAATTGCTCCTCCCTATACCACCCGCTGTGGCTCCAGCTCCACCCTTCAACTTGCTTCAGCCCAATCCAACTGCTCCTCCCTATACCACCCGCTGTGGCTCCAGCTCCACCCTTCCACCAGCCTCAGCCCAATCCAACTGCTCCTCCCTATACCACACGCTGTGGCTCTAGCTCCGCCCTTCCACCAGCCTCAGCCCAATCCAACTGCTCCTCCCTGTACCACCCGCTGTGGCTCCAGCTCCACCCTTCCACCAGCCTCAGCCCAATCCAACTGATCCTCCCTATACCATCCGCTGTGTCTCCAGCTCCACCCTTCCACCAGCCTCAGCCCAATCCAACTGCCCCTCCCTATACCACCCGCTGTAGCACCAGCTCCACCCTTCCACCAGCCTCAGCCCAATCCAACTGCTCCTCCCTATACCACCCGCTGTGACTCCAACTCCACCCTTCCACCAGCCTCAGCCCAATCCTACTGCCCCTCCCTATACCACCCACTGTGGCACCAGCTCCACCCATCCACCAGCCTCAGCCCAATCCAACTGCCCCTCCCTATACCACCCGCTGTGGCACCAGCTCCACCCTTCCACCAGCCTCAGCCCAATCCAACTGCTCCTCCCTATACCACCCGCTGTGACTCCAGCTCCACCCTTCCACCAGCCTCAGCCCAATCCAACTGCCCCTCCCTATACCACCCGCTGTGGCACCAGCTCCACCCCTCCACCAGCCGCAGCCCAATCCAACTGCTCCTCCCTATACCACCCGCTGTGACTCCAGCTCCACCCTTCCACCAGCCTCAGCCCAATCCAACTGCCCCTCCCTATACCACCCGTTGTGGCACCAGCTCCACCCTTCTACCAGCCTCAGCCCAATCCAACTGCTCCTGCCTATACCACCCGCTGTGGCTCCTGCTCCACCCTTCCACCAGCCTCAGCCCAATCCAACTGCTCCTCCCTACCACCCGCTGTGGCTACAGCTCCACCCTTCCACCAGCCTCAGCCCAATCCCACTGCTCCCCCCTATACCACCCGCTGTGGCTCCTGCTCCACCCTTCCACCAGCCTCAGCCCAATCCAACTGCTCCTCCCTACCACCCGCTGTGGCTACAGCTCCACCCTTCCACCAGCCTCAGCCCAATCCCACTGCTCCCCCCTATAACACTCGCTGTGGCTCCAGCTCCACCAGCCTCAGCCCAATCCAACTACTCCTCCCTACCACCCGCTGTGGCTACAGCTCCACCCTTCCACCAGCCTCAGCCCAATCCCACTGCTCCCCCCTATACCACCCGCTGAGGCTCCAGCTACACCCTTACACCAGCATCAGCCCAATCCAACTGCTCCTCCCTATAACAGCCGCTGTGGCTCCAGTTTCAGTCCAATCCAACTGCTCCTCCCTACCACCCGATGTGGCTCCAGCTCCACCCTTCCAACAGCCTCAGCCCAATCCAACTGCTCCTCCTTATAAAACCCGCTGTGGCTCCAGCTCCACCAGCTTCAGCCCAATCCAACTGCTCATCCCTACCACACGCTGTGGCTACAGCTTCACCCTTCCACCAGCCTCAGCCCAATCCCACTGCTCCTCCCTATACCACCCGCTGTGGCTCCAGCTCCACCCTTCCACCAGCATCAGCCCAATCCAACTGCTCCTCCCTATAACAGCCGCTGTGACTCCAGCTTCAGTCCAATCGAACTGCTCCTCCCTACCACCCGATGTGGCTCCAGCTCCACCCTTCCAACAGCCTCAGCCCAATCCAACTGCTCCTCCCTATACCACACGCTGTGGCTCCAGCTCCACCCTTCTACCAGCCTCAGCCCAATCCAACTGCTCCTCCCTATAACACCTGCTGCGGCTCTAGCTCCACCCTTCTACCAGCCTCAACTCAATCCAACTGTTCCTCCCTATAACACCCGCTGTGGCTCCAGCTCCACCCTTCCGCTTGCACCAGCCCAATCCAACTGCTCCTCCCTATACCACCCGCTGTGGCTCCAGCTCCACCCTTCTACCAGCATCAGCCCAATCCAATTGCTCCTCCCTATACCACCCGCTGTGGCTCCAGCTCCACCCTTCAACTAGCCTCAGCCCTATCCAACTGCTCCTCCCTATACCACCCGCTGTGGCTCCAGCTCCACCCTTCCACCAGCCTCAGCCCAATCCAACTGCTCCTCCCTATACCAGCCGCTGTGGCTCCAGCTCCACCCTTCCACCAGCCTCAGCCCAATCTAACTGCTCCTCCCTATACCACCCGCTGTGGCTCCAGCTACAGCCTTCCACCAGCCTCAGCCCAATCCAACTGCTCCCCCCTATACCACCCGCTGTGGCTCCAGCTCCACCCTTCCACCAGCCTCAGCCCAATCCAACTGCTCCTACCTATAACACCTGCTGTGGCTCCAGCTCCACCCTTCCACCAGCCTTAGCCCAATCCAACTGGTCCTCCCTATAACACCCGCTGTGGCTCCAGCTCCACCCTTCCGCTTGCACCAGCCCAATCCAACTGCTCCTCCCTATACCACCCGCTGTGGCTCCAGCTCTATCCTTCCACCAGCATTAGCCCAATCCAACTGCCCTTCCCTATACCACCCGTTGTGGCACCAGCTCCACCCTTCTACCAGCCTCAGCCCAATCCAACTGCTCCTGCCTATACCACCCGCTGTGGCTCCTGCTCCACCCTACCACCAGCCTCAGCCCAATCCAACTACTCCTCCCTACCACCCGCTGTGGCTACAGCTCCACCCTTCCACCAGCCTCAGCCCAATCCCACTGCTCCTCCCTATACCACCCGCTGTGGCTCCAGCTACACCCTTACACCAGCATCAGCCCAATCCAACTGCTCCTCCCTATAACAGCCGCTGTGGCTCCAGTTTCAGTCCAATCCAACTGCTCCTCCCTACCACCCGATGTGGCTCCAGCTCCACCCTTCCAACAGCTTCAGCCCAATCCAACTGCTCCTCCTTATAAAACCCGCTGTGGCTCCAGCTCCACCAGCTTCAGCCCAATCCAACTGCTCATCCCTACCACACGCTGTGGCTACAGCTTCACCCTTCCACCAGCCTCAGCCCAATCCCACTGCTCCTCCCTATACCACCCGCTGTGGCTCCAGCTCCACCCTTCCACCAGCATCAGCCCAATCCAACTGCTCCTCCCTATAACAGCCGCTGTGACTCCAGCTTCAGTCCAATCGAACTGCTCCTCCCTACCACCCGATGTGGCTCCAGCTCCACCCTTCCACCAGCCTCAGCCCAATCCAACTGCTCCCCCCTATACCACCCGCTGTGGCTCCAGCTCCACCCTTCCACCAGCCTCAGCCCAATCCAACTGCTCCTACCTATAACACCTGCTGTGGCTCCAGCTCCACCCTTCCACCAGCCTTAGCCCAATCCAACTGGTCCTCCCTATAACACCCGCTGTGGCTCCAGCTCCACCCTTCCGCTTGCACCAGCCCAATCCAACTGCTCCTCCCTATACCACCCGCTGTGGCTCCAGCTCTATCCTTCCACCAGCATTAGCCCAATCCAACTGCCCTTCCCTATACCACCCGTTGTGGCACCAGCTCCACCCTTCTACCAGCCTCAGCCCAATCCAACTGCTCCTGCCTATACCACCCGCTGTGGCTCCTGCTCCACCCTACCACCAGCCTCAGCCCAATCCAACTACTCCTCCCTACCACCCGCTGTGGCTACAGCTCCACCCTTCCACCAGCCTCAGCCCAATCCCACTGCTCCTCCCTATACCACCCGCTGTGGCTCCAGCTACACCCTTACACCAGCATCAGCCCAATCCAACTGCTCCTCCCTATAACAGCCGCTGTGGCTCCAGTTTCAGTCCAATCCAACTGCTCCTCCCTACCACCCGATGTGGCTCCAGCTCCACCCTTCCAACAGCTTCAGCCCAATCCAACTGCTCCTCCTTATAAAACCCGCTGTGGCTCCAGCTCCACCAGCTTCAGCCCAATCCAACTGCTCATCCCTACCACACGCTGTGGCTACAGCTTCACCCTTCCACCAGCCTCAGCCCAATCCCACTGCTCCTCCCTATACCACCCGCTGTGGCTCCAGCTCCACCCTTCCACCAGCATCAGCCCAATCCAACTGCTCCTCCCTATAACAGCCGCTGTGACTCCAGCTTCAGTCCAATCGAACTGCTCCTCCCTACCACCCGATGTGGCTCCAGCTCCACCCTTCCAACAGCCTCAGCCCAATCCAACTGCTCCTCCCTATACCACACGCTGTGGCTCCAGCTACAGCCTTCCACCAGCCTCAGCCCAATCCAACTGCTCCTCCCTATAACACCTGCTGCGGCTCTAGCTCCACCCTTCTACCAGCCTCAACTCAATCCAACTGTTCCTCCCTATAACACCCGCTGTGGCTCCAGCTCCACCCTTCCGCTTGCACCAGCCCAATCCAACTGCTCCTCCCTATACCACCCGCTGTGGCTCCAGCTCCACCCTTCCACCAGCCTCAGCCCAATCCAACTGCTCCTCCCTATACCAGCCGCTGTGGCTCCAGCTCCACCCTTCCACCAGCCTCAGCCCAATCCAACTGCTCCTCCCTATACCACCCGCTGTGGCTCCAGCTACAGCCTTCCACCAGCCTCAGCCCAATCCAACTGCTCCCCCCTATACCACCCGCTGTGGCTCCAGCTCCACCCTTCCACCAGCCCTTCCCTTCCTTGGAAAGTCGCTAAAGCGATAAGCATAGAGTATTGGAGGAGGTGGGTTGAGGAATACCTACCCACGCTTCACAAAAGAAGCAAGTGGAGGAAGACGAATAGGGAGTTAAGAGAGGGAGAACTCGTGATTGTCACGGATGATACAATCATCAACAACCAGTGGCGGTTGGCGAGAGTTGTAAGCACTTACTCCGATGAGGACGGAAGAGTCCGGTCGGTAGAAGTGCGGATAGGTGGCAAGATAGGTGCGAAAGACAGAAAAACCTACAGGAGAGCTGTAGGGAAGTGCTGTCTACTAGAAGGAGTGCCTTAGAATTGAGTTTAGAGAAGGGGTTTAGTCATCCAAGTTTTGGACTGAGGGGGGTGGATTGAGGGCGAGGCGCCCTTCCCACACATAAAATAAAAATAAAATAAAAAAAAATAATTAGAGTTAGTTAGTTAGTTAGGAGGTTCGTAGTACCATTAGTTAGAAGTGTTAGAGAAGTAGTAAGGTACGTAGTACCGTTAGTTAGTAGAGTTAGAGTAGTAAGAGGGTACATAGTACCGCTAGTTAGTGTTGGTTAGTGGAGTTAGAGTAGTAAAAGGGTACGTAGTACCGCTAGTTAGTAGAGTTAGATTAGTAAGAGTGTACGTGGTACCGCTAGTTAGTGTTGGTTAGTAAGAGGGTACGTAGTACTGCTAGTTAGTGTTGGTTAGTGGAGTTAGAGTAGTAAGAGGGTACGTAGTACCGTTAGTTAGTTAGAGAAAGAGTAAGAGTTAGAGGGTACGTAGTACCGTTAGTTAGTCAGAGAGAGAGTAAGAGTTAGAGGGTACGTAGTACCGTTAGTTAGTCAGAGAGAGAGTAAGAGTTAGAGGGTACGTAGTACCGTTAGTTAGTTAGAGAGAGTTAGAGGTTAGTAAGAGGGTACGTAGTACCGGTTAGTAATAGGGGTAGAAGGGTATATATATAATATCGATATTAGTTAGCAGTAAGTAGCGAGAGGGGGGCATATGAGTACAGCTGGATAAATCGTGTAGGCCACGCGACGCATACTGCTGTACTGCACAGGCCCACAGAATAGGTCAGAATATGGATTATGAAATAGAATAATCCGTAAGCAATAGTAAGTAGTAGAATTAAATTAAATTAAAAATAAATAAAATAAGAATAGGGCTAAAAATTACAAATTATGGTAACAGTAGAAAGAAAATTCTGGAACATAATAAAAGTAACTGACAAAATTGCAATTTAGGGTACATTTAGTAGCTTCGTAATTAAATAGTGTAAAGAATAGGCGATAACTCGAAAATTCAGAGAGAGATAGGCCATCGAACTGAATTAAACCATCCATACCTATCACTCACCACATTTGCGCCTTGGTAAGGCACCACCTACGGGTGAGCGATCGTGCAGAGTTCGAGAGGGCGAGCAAACTTGTGCGAAAGAGAAAGGTGGAGCTAGGAGGAAAGGAGATACTGGTGGATTTCACCAAGAGGCATCCAGAAGAGAAGACAAGAATATACTACGAACGGTTGGAGAGGGGTCACGCAGCACGAGCGCTACAAGACCATTTCAGGGAAGTGCACGAACAGCGGCTGGTTGGGACCTACGGGACGCCGTCGCTGGACAATGCGATCTTCGAACACTTCCACTACGTAATAAAGGGAGACGAAGCGAAGTTTGGGATTCCGAAGTACGCGAGGGAGTCACCGAAGAGAGATTGGAAGAGGTTTGTAGAGTCCATCAGCAGGGGAGGATACATGATCCTAGACGACGAAGGAACCGTAGAAGACAAGGAGGGTTCGAGAAGGGGATCAGCGGGGTCGGCCAGAACCATTCTCCTATATTTGGCCGCACCAAATGGGGACATTTTCCTATTTGACCTGGGAATGTATGGGAACAAGGACGGGCCAAAGTTAAACCGGTTGCCGAAAGCAGTGCAAGTCCTGGTAAGAGAGAAGTCGACGACGAAAGTGGGATCGGCGATTCGCGACGATGTGGAGAGTATCATCAGTCTGGACACCCCCAACCTTCTGGACACGCAGACGGTCTTCATGGCTATGACAGCGCCAGACGGGTTGGGACTAGTGGAGAACACAGGCCATTGCGGAGCGGTGGCGATGGGCCAGCTATTGGGGCTCATGTGTCACAAACCGATGGACTGGGGAAAGTTCAGAGAAGAGTACGGAGCAGAGTTAGCGAACTCGCTGAAGTGGGGAGCGAGGCCAGTGAGACAAGAGGTGTATCAATTCCGGAGAGGAGCGATAAAGGTATATCAGAAGCGATATATCCTGCAGGAGGACTGGATAATGATAGGTTTGTTAAACCTATTCATGACCGTCGTCATTGGGAAGGAACCAATGGCATTCCTGCTATCGGGATCACCCCTGAGCTACAGAAGAGCCTTTAAAACGGCCTTCGAGGGTCTGGTAGACCACCCGGGGCTGAAGGGCGAGTCGGTGTACTACAACCACCGATATCTGGTAGACAGGGACGTAGATACGCCATACCAGAGATGGGAGCAGCTAGAGACGGATAGACGAGAGGCGAAGCGACTGGAAGAAGTCGCTAGATGGGAGAGGAGAGAAGCAGAGGAAAGGGAGGAGGAAGCTAGGGCGCAGAGCTACGGCTTCGAGGAACAAGCGGCCTTAGACTAACTTTGTTGGACATCATCAGGGAGTTCGGGGGAGTCTCTAGGGCGAGAGTTAGGATGGATGGTGGGATCACCGAAACAGTCGACATCGGGATCGCAAGCGACGCCCATACCAGCGGGCGCCGAGGGCGACTGGCCACTAAGGAGGCTAGGGGAGCTAGAAGGATGGAAAGCTACGGGCGAGAGCCAAGGCGGGAAGGGACACAGTGGGTCCACCGGGATACCAGGGTTGGAGCCACTCCCAGAGGAGGATGAGGATGATGACGAGTTCGGAGAGATGCCACCCATCGCGAGGATAGGCCAATCGGACACGGACTGGGTTGGCGGGAGGGTGGTGACGGCCAGTGGGGCGAGATCCTTCTGGGACAAACCCAGCAAGCGGGCCTGGGTGCACGAGGAACCGGCGATGGATTTCGCGGGGAGCACCATCAGGTTGGGCGAACAACTGGGGATGGCACCACGGGTAGTATTCGGGGAGACGATGCCTGGGAGAGGCGAGGAGATCGACGTGGACAGGGACACTAACGTCCAGAAGTTTGCCTACAAGGCGACTCCATAGACTGCGGAAATCACTTGGGACGAAGGACGACATGGGGCGGGAGATATTGGTGCTCGGCTGTGACTACTGTGGGAGACAGACCCACCAGGAAAGGAGCTGTTTGTACCGGTTCCAGAAAGGGACTAGTTGTCTCTACTGCCGCGAGTCGAGCCACAGGATGGGGGCGTGTCCACGGTTGCATAACCGATGTTCGAAGTGTAAGTTTCGGGGACACTACGGACGCCAGTGCGACTGGATGGACGATGAAGAGAAGTTCAGAATCTTTGAGGAGTGGGCCGACGTCGGGGCCATGACGCGGCAACGCATGAAGGCCCAGGAGTTCAAGTGGGGCTTCTTCCGTATCAATCAGGAGGCTCACTTGGAAATTATAAAGCGGAGGTTACCGTTTACCTATCAAGAGGTAGCAACGGCGGCGTCATATGCCGGGGTAATAAATACGCAAAGGTATTTGGACAGGTGGACGCCACAGAACCGAGGGGAGTTTAGGGATTTCTTGGCGGAGCATGTGCCGCAGGCAATGAAAATGATCTTATGGGACGCCACCAGGGGGAGACAACAGGGCCACTCGGAGGGGCCACCCGCGAAGCGATATCGGGAGCTGATAACACCAGCACCCAAGGAGCCAATGACCGGGATCAGTAAGGAGGTGGCGGCGAGAGTCCAAAGACAGAAAGCGGATCCCAGAGGAGGACGGCAAAGGGAAAGACTTGAGGTGGTTCCCAAAGGCTGGTGAAACGAACTAAGACTTCGGTGTAACATGCCTGGAAGGCACCACGCGAAACGTACGAACTATTAAGTACAAATTCAAGTAATCTAAATAATTAAATAAGTGCAATTTGTATGTACGTACGTAGCAATCAGTAATCAACTAACTAAAATATATACATTCGAAGTAAGTACTATAGTCATATAACCTTTTCCAATTAGCTACTGGACCGGGGAGGACTGACTATGACGAACGAGGCACTAGACGTTTTCACATTTCCTGAGTGCGACGGCACAGGAGAGGGGGATGGGACTCGTCAGAGATGAGTAGGTTAGCCAAAGAGGGGTCGAGAGACGGAGTAATAGTGCGGAGTGCGGAGAGAGTGCGGATGCAATTCAAGTGTGGGGGGGAGGAATATGAGGCTGAGTGAGGGACAGGGAAGTCCGAGAGTCAGAGCGGAAGTGAGGAGAAGTAGAGGAGAGTCAGGGTGAGAACAGAGTGGAGTTGAAGTGGCGAGAGTGTTGGGGAAACAAAAATTGTGTGAGAGGAGCGCACGATCGGCCCGACATGGGACGCCAAGCGAACAGGGTAGCATTATCATACCCATGGGGAGCGGCCTGGAAAGCCGGCCCCGAAAGAAAATAGTTCCACCCCACACCCGATACTAGATCGGGATCCAGCGGAATTGAAGCGCACTTGAGGTGGATGCTATCTTCTCACCGGGAAGATAGCATGGGGGGAGTGTTAGCTTATCCAATTCCGCTAACACCCCACAAAATGAGCCGTTAAGCAATATTGGGAGCACGAGGTTGATTACCCAACCTCGTGTCACCCCAACAAAGTGGGAAGGAGAAACGCACAATAGAGGTCAGGGGTTACACCCCTAAAAGAGAGAGAATAGCAGGGGCGAAAGGAAGCACTTCAGGGGAGGTAAAAGGGCGACAACAGGGTTATTAGCCAATGGGGGGAAGGCACCGGCAGAGTAATGTAACAACAGCCAACCCGTGCAATATATTACCAGTTACCAGTTGTCATGTTATCAGTTATCTCATTCTGTTAGTCGGTTAGCTAGGGCAGAGCGGAGACTTCTAATACCGTCCCCGTCCACTGCTGTCATCATTCACTCATATATCAATCATCTTATTCTGCTGTAATAATTGTTTGTGCTTGTCATATTATATTTATACCGCTAGAACGTCAACAATATTAGAACTCTTAACTAAACTCTTTTCACTCACACGGCGGGGACACGTAATTGGAACAACCGGATAAACCGGGATCCTCCTTGGATCCCGTCACATCCCTATACCACACGCTGTGGCTCTAGCTCCGCCCTTCCACCAGCCTCAGCCCAATCCAACTGCTCCTCCCTATACCACCCGCTGTGGCTCCACTCCACCCTTCCACCAGCCTCAGCCCAATCCAACTGCTCCTCCCTATACCACACGCTGTGGCTCTAGCTCCGCCCTTCCACCAGCCTCAGCCCTATCCAACTGCTCCTCCCTATACCACCCGCTGTGGCTCCAGCTCCACCCTTCCACCAGCCTCAGCTCTATCCAACTGATTCTCCCTATACCACCCGCTGTGGCTCCAGCTCCACCCTTCCACCAGCCTCAGCCCAATCCAACTGCCCCTCCCTATACCACCCGCTGTGTCACCAGCTCCACCCTTCCACCAGCCTCAGCACAATCCAACTGCTCCTCCCTATAGCACCCGCTGTGACTCCAGCTCCACCCTTCCACCAGCCTCAGCCCAATCCAACTGCCCCTCCCTATACCACCCGCTGTGACACCAGCTCCACCCTTCCACCAGCCTCAGCCCAATCCAACTGTTCCTCCCTATACCACCCGCTGCGACTCCAGCTCCACCCTTCCACCAGCCTCAGCCCAATCCAACTGCCCCTCCCTATACCACCCGCTGTGGCACCAGCTCCACCCTTCCACCAGCCTCAGCCCAATCCAACTGCTCCTCCTTATTATACCACCCGCTGTGACTCCAGCGCCACCCTTCCACCAGCCTCAGCCCAATCCAACTGCTCCTCCCTATACCACCCGCTGCGACTCCAGCTCCACCCTTCCACCAGCCTCAGCCCAATCCAACTGCTCCTCCCTATACCACCCGATGTGGCTCCAGCTCCATCCTTCCACCAGCCTCAGCCCAATCCAACTGCCCCTCCCTATACCACCCGCTGTGGCACCAGCTCCACCCTTCCACCAGCCTCAGCCCAATCCAACCGCTCCTCCCTATACCACACGCTGTGGCTCTAGCTCCGCCCTTCCACCAGCCTCAACCCAATCCAACTGCTCCTCTCTATAACAGCCGCTGTGGCTCCAGCTTCAGTCCAATCGAACTGCTCCTCCCTATAACACCCGCTGTGGCTCCAGCTCCACCCTTCCACCAGCCTCAGCCCAATCCAACTGTTCCTCCCTATAACACCCGCTGTGGCTCCAGCTCCACCCTTCCACCCGCCTCAGCCCAATCCAACTGCTCCTCCCTATACCACACGCTGTGACTCCAGCTCCACCCTTCCACCAGCCTCAGCCGAATCCAACTGCCCCTCCTTATACCACCCCCTGTGGCACCAGCTCCACCCTTCCACCAGCCTCAGCCCAATCCAACTGCTCCTGCCTATACCACCCGCTGTGGCTCCTGCTCCACCCTACCACCAACCTCAGCCCAATCCAACTGCTCCTCCCTATAACACCCGCTGTGGCTCCAGCTCCACCCTTCCACCAGCCTCAGCCCAATCCGACTTTTCACCCAGATATACAATATCGTATTCTTTATTTATTTTCCATATAGAATTATGATACGATATACTTTAAAGCAACCGTATAGCAGAATAGTTATCCCTATCTGGCCCGGACTATTTTACAACGCAATTGGTCCAGGGGGGGGGGGGGGGGGGGGTGGTCAATTTAGAAATATTTTATAACTTTGGCTTATAAATTACCATTTTGATGGTATAAGGGTTTTCGAAGTCGCTGATCACGATGAAACTAGTTATAAATATTTCCGGTAATGCAAATCCATTTTTGGTGCCCGGTGGGACGAAAAACGCAAGTTCCATAAACTTTAAACGGCAAATATAAAATTTGGATGGATAATACGATATTTTTTGGTGTCATATTCGTTATCAGCGTACCAGTTAACCCATAATACCTAACAATCAGGTTGATTTGGTTACAAAAATGCCCTAATCTTCAATATACGATATATTTCAGTGTCATATTCGATTCGTGATCAGCTTCCTAAAAACCGTTATATACTGCAAATAAATTGATGTTAGTTAGTGAGCCAAAAAAATTTTGAAAATTTTAGTACGAAAAAACTGATGATGGGGGGCAGAGAGGGACCACAGCACGAAAACTAGCATATCCATGTATATGGCGTTTTGGCTGTTGGATAGCCCATTAAATTTTAGGAAAAGTCACGCAGACAGTAGGTCAATAGGGTTAATAGAAAAGGTGACGGAAGGTAATTCGGAATTTAGTGAATTATATAATGCGGTGTAGGCCTACCTAGGGATTTAAATAATAAAGTAAATAAATGCCGTTGCAATAACAACAGCATCACAGCATCTTGTAAACGAGGCCCGTATTAAATATAGAAAGTCTTACGGAATTCGAGACATGACTAGAAATTAAGTCAGTCAAAAATTATAGCAAGTCTCAGCCAGAGAGACAGTAAAAAATTTGGAAACAGAAATGTAGCGGCAACGAAAGTGACACTGGTAATACTGATATTAATATACTTTCGAGAAACATTACAGGGAATTAAACAGTGGTAAAGATGATTTTCTTGGTACTGTTGTAACTTGGCTACAGTAAGTACAAATATCTCGATAAATTAATCTAGGAATAACTTTAAAAACTTTTTATTTGAACCATTTGAAGAAGAGGAGGTACATTAGGCTATTCAAAATCTCAAAAAGGGGAAAGTCTCAAGGCTTAAAATCCTTAAGGGGAAAGTATGATACGATAATATGAGATTCTTTAAAATAAGGGCCTCATGTATTAACGCCGTATAACTTCAATTTTAAATGCAGGACATTTAATGGATGCTTACCGAAGGCCTGGACTACTGGTATTATAGTAACTGTACAAGTGGCAGGGTAGTAGGTAAGATCCTTCTAATAGGATACTTACCGAAGGCCTGGACTACTGGTATTATAGTACCTGTACAAGTGGCAGGGTAGTAGGTAAGATCCTTCTAATTGGATGCTTACCGAAGGCCTGGACTACTGGTATTATAGTACCTGTACAAGAGGCAGGGTTGTAGGTAAGATCCTTCTAATTGGATACTTACCGAAGGCCTGGTCTACTGGTATTATAGTACCTGTACAAGTGGCAGACTAGTAGGTAAGATCCTTCTAATTTGATACTTACTGAAGGCCTGGACTACTGGTATTATAGTACCTGTAAAAGTGGCAGAGTAGTAGGTAAGATCCTTCTAATTAGATACTTACCGAAGGCCTGGTCTACTGGTATTATAGTACCTGTACAAGTGGCAGAGTAGTAGGTAAGATCCTTCTAATTGGATACTTACCGAAGGCCTGGTCTACTGGTATTATAGTACCTGTACAAGTGGCAGAATAGTAGTTAAGATCCTTCTAATTGGATACTTACCGAAGGCCTGGACTACTGGTATTATAGTACCTGTACAAGTGGCAGGGTTGTAGGTAAGATCCTTCTAATGGGATACTTACCGAAGGCCTGGACTACTGGTATTATAGTACCTGTACAAGTGGCAGAGTAGTAGGTAAGATCCTTCTAATTAGATACTTACCGAAGGCCTGGACTACTGGTATTATAGTACCTGTACAAGTGGCAGAGTAGTAGGTAAGATCCTTCTAATTGGATACTTACCGAAGGCATGGACTACTGGTATTATAGTACCTGTACAAGTGGCAGGGTTGTAGGTAAGATCCTTCTAATGGGATACTTACCGAAGGCCTGGTCTACTGGTATTATAGTACCTGTACAAGTGGCAGAGTAGTAGGTAAGATCCTACTAATTGGATACTTACCGAAGGCCTGGTCTACTGGTATTATAGTACCTGTACAATCCGCCCAATCGGGTCCGCCCAATCGGGATTGGCGAGGTGTTACGGAGGGTCATCGGAAAATCGATAGTCCAGTGTGTCTCTGATGATCTCCAGACTGTCGCCGGTACCACCCAGCTCTGCTGCAACCAGAAGGCGGGAATTGAGCACGCCATACACAGCCTCAACGACGTGTTCAGTACTGATGACTGTGAGGCTGTGCTCCAGGTGGATGCAAATAACGCGTTCAACTCGTTGAACCGAGCAGCTGCTATCCACAACATCCGCCGTGTCTGTCCATCCTTCCACACTATCGTGTCGAACTGTTACTCTCTGCCGACAAAGCTTTATATCGGTGGAGAGTATATCCTATCGGCGGAAGGATCGACCCAGGGGGACCCCATCGCTATGCCCATGTACGCTATGGGTATGCTCCCGTTAATCGGTGAGTTGGACGATGCATCCGGAGCACTGCAGAAATGGTATGCCGACGACGCAAACGCAGCGGGTACACTGGTGGAACTCAGGAAGTTTTGGGAGTGTCTGGCACGGCGGGGTCCATTATACGGATATAATCCGACGAAGTGCCATCTGTTGGTGAAGCCGGAAAGGTTGGAGGAGGCTCGACGGATGTTCCCGGAGGATTGTTTTACCATCGGGATCCATGGAAATAAACTGCTCGGTGGGGTAATCGGGACAGATGAGTTCCGGGAGGACTTTGTCCGGTCGAAAGTCGATGAGTTTGTCGCCCAGATACAGCGACTCAGCGAGGTGGCAACAATCGACCCACACTGCGCATATGTGGGACTGGCCGTCGGATTGGTCGCACGATGGAGGTTTGTTGCGCGAGTTGTCCCTGGAGCAATGGAGTTCTTCGTTAAACTCGAGGAATCCGTCGTTCAGTTCCTACAGGGATTTACAAACCGCCCCAGTATATCGTCCTCGGAACGCGAACTGTTCTCGCTACCGGTGCGCCATGGAGGATTGGCCATCCCAACACCTACAGACCTAGAACGTGAACACAATAATTCTAGGTGGATTTGTGAACCGTACACCAACCTCGAAACACCGGAAGCCATAAAGGAGTCGCAGCGACAGATCGCAACCAGAATAAAGGCCAGCGCCGTGGAACAACTCAAAATTAAAGTAGAAACAGCCAGCAGCCATTTACCTGTACATCAACAGAAGTTGAGGGAGTTGGTTGCTGAACCCGGGGCCTCGGCCTGGCTAAACGCGCGTCCAATAACCCTCCTCGACACCCATCTCAGTAAGGAGGAGTTTCGTGATGCCTTGTGTCTACGTTATGGGTGGCAACCCGATTCGCTTCCCGCCCGTTGTGCCTGTGGGACAAGATTTTCAACCAACCATGTCTTGTCCTGTCCCACCGGCGGTTATCCGTCGATTCGGCACAACGAACTGCGGGATTTCGTCGCCTCCACCCTAACGGAAGTTGCCCACAACGTCACCATCGAGCCGCACCTGCAGCCAATTACCGGCGAGCAGTTTAACCGCGCGTCCACCTCCATTGACCAACAAGCCCGGCTGGATGTCTCAGTTTCCGGTTTCTGGGGGAGTCGATTCCAGAAGACGTTTATTGACGTCTCAGTTTTCAATCCCCTCGCCCCAACGAACGCAGCTATGGAACTCAACGCCGCCCATCAGTTCCACGAGAACCGGAAACGGAACAAATATCAGGAACGGATCAGGGAGGTCGAACTCGCGACGTTTACACCCCTCATATTTTCAGCGTTGGGGGGTATCTCGCCCACTACAACGCTGTTTGTGAAGCATCTCGCTTCCAAGTTGGCGGAACGTCGCGAGACGCCATATAGCGAATGTGTGAACTGGGTGCGACGGCAACTCAGTTTCGCCTTGCTGAGGGCCTCGCTCATGTGCGTCCGCGGCTCTAGGTCTGCCCGTAAACGCCCAGCAGGCACATATCAGGACATCGCCCAAGCCTCCATCCGATTGGCAAATGCTGATACCAGAATAAACTAATTTTGAAATTCCCGCTAAGCCAAGCAACATTGTACAGTAGCCTGGTGGTGGGTGAGGTTTTTCTTATTTTTTATAACTTTTATGTGTCTTTTTATATATTTGTCAAGTTTGTCAATAAAAATAAAAAAAGCACTAAGCAGCCAAAAAAAAAAAAAAAAAAAAAAAAAACCTGTACAAGTGGCAGAGTAGTAGGTAAGATCCTTCTAATTAGATACTTACCGAAGGCCTGGTCTACTGGTATTATAGTACCTGTACAAGTGGCAGAGTAGTAGGTAAGATCCTTCTAATTGGATACTTACCGAAGGCCTGGACTACTGGTATTATAGTACCTGTACAAGTGGCAGAGTTGTAGGTAAGATCCTTCTAATTGGATACTTACCGAAGGCCTGGACTACTGGTATTATAGTAACTGTACAAGTGGCAGGGTTGTAGGTAAGATCCTTCTAATTGGATACTTACCGAAGGCCTGGTCTACTGGTATTATAGTACCTGTACAAGTGGCAGAGTTGTAGGTAAGATCCTTCTAATTGGATACTCACCGAAGGCCTGGACTCAGTATACTGGTATTATAGTACCTGTACAAGTGGCAGGGTTGTAGGTAAGATCGTTCTAATTGGATACTTACCGAAGGCCTGGACTACTGGTATTATAGTACCTGTACAAGTGGCAGGGTTGTAGGTAAGATACTACTAATACTAATACTAGATACTAATAGGATACTTACCGAAGGCCTGGACTACTGGTATTATAGTAGTACCTGTTGCCGCTATCCCAACACCAGGGGGGAAAAACGCCGATGCTGGAGACGTGACTTTACAGACCACAGAGTCCCGGCCAGTCACCGGATATTGATTGTGGAGAAGGAATGATTTTTGAGATGCAAGGTTGCGGTTGAGGAAAAGCTGCATTGGTTGGATATACTCTTTAATGTAACTTCCCTACAGTTGAACCCTGATTGAGAATTAATTGGGCTTCCCCAAATCAATATACACCAAATATTCACAATAATTATACACGACAATATAAATCCCTACAGTATATTATTTAATTACCCACTGTTCGCTCAGATTTTAGCCTACCTAATGTTCCCCAGATTTTCCCTCGGTCCTAGTCTTAGTGCCGTAGTGTCGGTGTCGGTCGACCCTGTTGCGTGTCCGTTCCACCCCTCCCGAACCCCGAAGGGATCGATCATCGAGAACCAGCACGGCTTGGCTAAGGGTCGGTCCAGTCGGTAGACTCTGTCGCTTATCCATCCCACCCCTCCCGAACCCCGAAGGGATCGATCATCGAGAACCAGTACGGCTTGGCTAGGAGTCTGTCATGTCGGTGGACCTGTTCGCGTATCCGTCCCACCCCTCCCGATCCCCGAAGGGATCGATCATCGAGAACCAGTACGGCTTGGCTAAGGGTCCGTCGGTTCATCGCAGAGACCCAACCACCTAGGCTTTCCGAGTCCTTATTCAGGCTCGTAGTCGCTTCGGCAGCCGAGAAACTGCTCCGAACAGTCGGTAGGCCAGTAGAGTCCAGTCCTTTGTCTTTCGACCCCGTCGCGTGTCCGTCCCACCCCTCACAAACCCCGAAGGGAACGATCATCGAGAACCAGTACGGCTTGGCTAAGGGGTCTGTCGTCGGTTCCCGTCGCAAATCCCTGGTACAAGCAGCAGACTTTCCAATGTCCTTTTCAGGCTCGTAATAACTGCTGTTGACCAGAGACCGCTAAGGGCAGTCCTCGTCAAACCCTTCCTCTGTTAGTCGGCCGACCCTTTCGCATGTCCGTCCCACCCCTCGCGAACCCCGAAGGGATCGGTCATCGAGAACCAGTACGGCTTAGCTAAGGGGGCTGTCGTTTCCCGTCGCGAATCCCTGGCACAAGCAGCAGACTTTCCGATGTCCTTTTCAGGCTCGTAATAACTGCTGTTGACCAGAGACCGCTAAGGGCAGTCCTCGTCAAACCCTTCCTCTGTTAGTCGGCCGACCCTTTCGCATGTCCTTCCCACCCCTCGCGAACCCCGAAGGGATCGGTCATCGAGAACCAGTAAGGCTTAGCTAAGGGGGCTGTCGTTTCCCGTCGCGAATCCCTGGCACAAGCAGCAGACTTTCCGATGTCCTTTTCAGGCTCGTAATAACTGCTGTTGGCCAGGGACCGCTAAAGGCAGTCCTTGTCCTTTAGGCCTGGCGCGTTACCAAATCCACCTCTACAGGCAGCAGGAAGTTGGCCAGGGCCTAATAGTACTCAGGCTAACCTGACTACTGCTTAACTTTTCCTCCCACCCCTGGCCCTTATAAACATGAAATTATTCCCGTACCCTGTAAGTTGCCCCAATGTTCGCCCATAAATCGCCCCCAGTTCATTGAATGTGCCCAAAACCCATGGTCCCGCACCCAGTAGTGATATCGGAATAATCATTCTAAATAAATACAAAAAATATTCAACTCGCGTTATGAAAAGTTGAAATACCGCGAACAGTCCCCCCCCCCAATGACCTTTGTGAGGTCTATCGGTAGATTGAGTTTGCGTAGGTCATTCCCAATATAAAAAACCCAAATTTAATATTGCATAGTCTTGATTAATTTGGCCTAGAGTTTATATATATATGTATAAAAATAAATGTTCAATAAATGTTCCTGGAATATCCCGATCCACTTATTTCTTTCTCTGATAAGCCTTTCTCCTCTTCGCCCGTCAACTCTCGTCGATCGCTAGAGCTGGAAGGGGAGCGTCAACATCCATCGTGAGCAACGCTTCGGCTTGTCTCCTGGCGGCTCTTCCTTTCGATGGCATCGGGATCATATTGGTTCGTCTTTCCAACTCGGTGTTGCGCGCCTCTAGGAACCACTTTCCGTCACCGAACTCCTCTTTATACGAGTATAAGCGTCTAATGACTTCGAATGGGCCGAATAATCCGGCGCTCAGCAACAGATCCACGTAATGGAAAGGCAGCGTGGCCGACGTGTGGAGGCATTCCGGGAAGGAGAAATACCCGCAGGCCCTCTCCTGCGCGATATTCCAAGCGTTTCTCCGAACCTTGGTCTTTACGTGGCTGTTTGCGTAGGTTTCGAACATGACCATATTCCCCATAGCGGTAACGTCTTTAGTATGACATTTTATATAGCAGCGGGGGCTCGCGGAATGTCCACGGAAACCGCACGTAGTGCAGAGGTTATAGAGGACCGGACAGACTGAAACATCGTGGCCCGATGTCGCGCAGTATGGGCAATAAAGTATCCTGAGGAGCTGGAGGCACGAATCAGTAACCCGATTCCTTCTACCGCGTGGGCACTGCTCCGAACCGCAGTTACCGCACACCTCCAACTGCATCTCTCGACCGGGGAATATCGGAATCGGGACGCCGACGTAATACTCGAGTCGTCGGTCGCTCTTTTGAATATTCGCGGTGGCCGGTAGCCCGCAGAAGGCTGGGCTTTTGCGTAGTAGGTCCTCGCTCCGATAACCTTCTTTGTGTCCCGTCGGTCTCAACTCAGACGACCGTTTCTGATGGTGGATCCATTCGGTCTGCTCGGCGTACCAACGGGTTAGTCGCATAGGATCCTTATTTTTCCTTTGCCACGAAACCCTGATACCATATCACACCCAGTGAAGGCATGGAAGAAGAGTATCCCACTCGTTTTTTCAGGTCCTATGACAGAAATTCGTTCATGCATAGGGATCAAAGTTCTCATTTTTTCGGCTGTAATTTTACGATTTCAATGCTGCAAGAGATGGCATACAACTACCAGACCAGATCAAACCACATTGGGTAACTAATATTCTCCTTTGGAACTCGATACGTATTAAAATTCGTAGAATAAATCAAGAAATGGCTTCTCTACCGCGTTTAAATACCATCTAATTAACAGGCTTTGAAACAGACATTACTCTAGATACTCTAGAGACCTTTTGCATTTCCCGTGCCTGCATTCACCATATTACTATTATAAACACTTAATTATTTGTTGTTTTTTTTAAATATTTTTTACAAATTTCCAATCAAATGCATAAAAAATTAATTTTTTGTGTACCCCCCCCCCCCCCCCCCCCACTCTTTACCTTCCTAAACTCCCCTTTATATACAATCTGCTTGCCTTTCTAATTTCATCCTGAATTACCAACCGGGCTCTTCTCGCCTGGGAGGATTGCCTGGGAGTGAGGCTGTCACTCATCTAAATTTTTATGTACCAAATATGTATTGTGAAAGATGTTGGTGTATAGTTAATAAGTTGTGTATAGGCTACAAGCCTGAAGCGTCGAGGAGTTATCTCCTAGTCAAACCAGGGTTGGAAGCCGAGCGCAATCGTTTTTCGGTTTGAGTGGCGTCCAGATTGTCACTGGACACCACTTCCTGGACACCACTCACTCGCTCCCTACATTGTGGAAGGTTACATCTGGAAGGAAGGAGTTCGTTGCCGATAGGGTCTTCAAATGGGTAGACAATATCAGCCGTGTGTAACCGTGTGTGCAGGCTGAGTGGGACTACCTGCTGAGAGTCATCCCAACTGATGAAGGTGAGATAACCCCAATCCGGACGTCGCTGGTGCAGAGTTTCATCTCCTCCCTCTTTGGGACTCCACTCGGTTCAGCCGATGAGGACCTCATCCTACTCCCAGCCCGTCATGGTGGAATTGGTCTTCGAGACCCCATGATGCAGCAGACATCAGCGCGCTCTGCATCCCTGTAAGGAACAGCTATCATTAATGATGCAATTTGCACATCGCAACCACTACATGTTGCAGATCACAATGCCAATGCTACGGGCCGTCCTCGATGAAAGTCGCAACTCCCAAGATGCTGCTTATAAGGAGAAACATGAAGTGGCATTGGGAGCTTTACCAGCCGACCAACAGCGAACAGCAACACGAGCAGTCCTCAATAAAACTGGGGGCTGGTTAACAGCCCAGCAATGCAACCACCTTGGCGCTGATGAGTTCCGGGAAAACCTGGCTCTTAGATATGACCTTGCCCCGCCGGGTCTGCCAATTAAGTGAGAGGGTTGTGGGCTGTGGGGGCCAGATCACCACATCTAACGCACTCAGCTGTAAGTCCATCGGTCTCATCGGGAAATGCGACGATGAAGTACGCAAGGTCTTTGGTGACCTTATTGCCTCAGCCTTTGGTGCTTCGAATATCGAGCAGGAGGTAACCCTCCTGTGGTTACCCTGGATAGGGAAGAGGGTAAGAGTCTGGGCTAACCAGAGAGTGGCGTCGTTTGATATCGCGGTTTTTAATGCTGATGCCACCTCCTGCCCAGACAAGCCGTTCCACCAACTCTATTCTGGAGCAGCAGTGTCGACTCATGAAGCTGCTGCACTACCGTACTGTCTGCGAGGACTGGAGGATGGCCTTTACCCCCTGGTCGGGGTGTCTTATTAAAATATTAACATATATTATATTTACCCCATATATTTACCACCCCTAAATATTATATTTGACATTAATTCAATAATTTTGTAATAATAATATGTACAATTAATACAGTATAATAATATACACACTATACAATTCGTGATTTCTTGGTTGCTACTTTTGAGCAGGGAAAACGAAGTAAAAGAAACAACAACTTTTTGATTTCGTTTTGTTCTGAATTATTTTTTCACCTCTCTATTTGTACAGCTCCCTCTACCTCCGTGGCTGTATTAAATATCTCGCGATATTAAATCTTATAGTCTCACTTCTGAACCCATCAATAAATTGTGAATTAATGTGATTTTGTGCTATAATTTGATAGATCGCTTATTACAATTATTTTTGAATATATATTGTATAATAATTTCTAGTTTTAAGGTTGAAATTAATGACAATAAATAAATGAAAACTGAAAATGAATTATACCAGTGTAATTGCGCTTACAACGTGTGCGTGCGTTGATGACGCTATTATATTGTGTATCTATATATATAAATATCATGTGTTTGTCTGTCGGTCTGTCTGTCTGTCTGTCTGTCCAAGCTATACGTATATAAAGAGACAGTAACAAATACGCGAATCCTGCAATATCATACTATAGAGTCTGTGAATCAAAGCATAAATCCGACCTTCTCACCAAAACAGTAAACTCCAAGTAAGCGAACCTATTGCAGTATCGGTCTCTTATAACCGGTGAGGCAGAAAACAGTCTACGAACGGACAAACTTCGATAAAACAAAATCCCGCGCAGCGAATCCTAAAATCAGGCTGACTCACTGACGGACTAAGGGCGCTCGTATACTTTGCCGCGGTGTGATTTATATGGTTGGGCGAAAGAGACGCTAGCTAGGTGCAGAGAGCAGAGATGTCTAACTAGCGGGCAAAGCACAGTATGGACAAAATTATTTTATATATTTTGAGGTGTAAATAATTTCTAACGCGCGTGTGTCTTGATTCTAAACAGTCAAAGTCAGTTTTGCTCCTTCATATATATAATTACTGGGTCCGGTGTACATTTTGCAAATGTTCTAATTTTATAACTTGTAGGTCCAATACTCACGAATGATAAGGCTCCTTCCTATTTGTGTATTTCCAGGACTCAAATTCAGGCATAAGGTTAATACTACGCCCAGAATTCGGCAATTTAATTTACCAGGTCCCTAATACTAAGAAGAAATGTGTTAGTTTACTACAGTAGGCGTACAGTTACTAATAGCTATCCTGGTGTTCTTATCTAGAATTTTGGTTGCCTAGATGGGCACGGCAACTTCCTAAGAGAATGTTGGCGGGGACACAGTAGATGTTAGTATCCCTAAATAGCCTCAATTTATTTGCGCCTAGTTGTAAACTGCCCTACCGCCTGAACGGTACAATCCTAATTCAGGTAAAACACAGTAACCCTTCTGGCCTACAAGTTCTAATGCAATGGACACCGTTGTACTACAAACAGTCACAGACGCACCTGTACTTAGCAAGAGTTAGGCGTACAGTTTGCTGCACCCTACCAATGTGTATGCCTTGTACCGGTGTGCCTGCGTCCTATCTGTGTACTAGTATCTCTGCCTGATCTCCTCTCCTCCCCCCGTAGGAATATGGTCTTACACTTAGGTAGCAAGGCATTGAACGCTGTCTAACCTTTCAGGCGATGGGCGAATAACTAAGAATGATATTGCGGGTTGTCTCCTGTCTACATTCCTCAGATGTTCCCGTTCATTGCTGTGGCCCGATGTTTTAGCCAGCCATCTGTCCCTCAGTTGGGTTCACCGTGGTGAAGCATAGTAAAACAGATGTAACAAGTATTTCTAACATTTATTACAGAATATATACATAAACGTAACAAGAAACTAATAGACAAATAGGGTTGTATACTAAAGAATGGTTACTATCAGAATATTAGATAACTAATGAACGAAATCGCACCTTTTATAGCAAATTTGTGCTGCAATCAATCGAGAAAATTCTCGATTGTTCTATGAGTTCTAATAGGTTTTTAAAGATAACTATTGGTCCAGCGAATATATAACTTGCACGACATTGGTTACTATCTAATAACTGCAATCCCATTGGTTAATCTAAATGTTATTTAATTTGTAGCGGTTAATTTAAATGAGTTGAAACTTAGCACAAAAATAATTCGCACCTACTAGGATTCGAACTCGATACCTACTACATATAATTTCCAACGCTTTACCGACTGAGCTAGGGCTGGGGCAAAACAGACTGTAAACAAGGGGGGAAAAGAATTACGCGGAAAAATGACCAGAGAGGGAGGAAAAACGCAGAGAGAAAGGAAAAACGCAATAATGTATTTTTCTACCATACATATTTTTATTAGAATTATTATACTTTGTAAATATTGAAACATCAATATTAATATTATACAGTATGAGAACATGTAATATACATATAGAGCATTGTACATTATACAGTAACTTATACAAATTTAACTTATTCAACAAATAATATATTATCCTTTACGTCTAACTATCAACGTAGGCTATTCGACCCCTAAAGGTCTGTTTACACGTGGAAACTTTTAGATCAACTTTCTCGGCAAACTAGCAACTTTTTTTGGAGCAACTTAATTTAATCGCTGTTTGCACGTGGCAACTTTACCAGCAACTTGGCCGGCAACTTTTAGAGCAACTTGGCGAGTTTAACTGTAAAATAGTGGGTCATTTTATCTACTAGCTAGTTTTTGATAATTACATCTGATTATCCCGCTTTAATTCCCCAACGTAAATTCCTTCAAGTTGCCGTAAAAGTTGAGCAAATTTTACGGCATTTTTTTTCAGCAACTTACGTGTTTACACGGAGCAACTTGATCGGCAACCTGGTTTGCTCTAAAAGTTGCCGAGAAAGTTGCTCTAAAAGTTGCCACGCGTAAACAGGCCTTAAGGCAAGGATATGCGCATTGCTCATCTCAAAGATACATTAGTTTTCCAATAATTTCCAAACACTAATAATTATTTTTCAGGGCCAACGATATGGAACTCTGATTCCTTTGCTGACGTAAAACATAAAAAATCTAAAATATAGTACCCTTTTCGAAATAGGTCACCTTCTAAAATATTAAATTAAAGTACACTGTAAACAATCAATAAAACATAGATTTTACCAATTTTCCATAACCTTTTCCATCCAATACTTTATATTTTATGTATTTCCTAACTCGACTCATTAGTTTAGTTTTATATACCTGGATCAGCATCGGAACTCCAGTGAAACAATTGATTGCGCTGGAGATTAACTTAGGATAATTAATTATTTCCCTATCAACAACAACAGTAACAATCTCACACCTCACAATTCACATAATAGTAATATCCCCCCCCCCTTTTTTTTGCAAGCACTGCACACCTACCTACCTACCTACCTACACTACATACCTACCTGCCCGGCACTCCCAGACAATACATTGGGCTATAATACTAGCCACACCATTGTCCAAAGTATTATTGTAACTTAACTTTTAATATTGCAATTATACAATACTGTATTTGTATATCTTACTCTATATGTGCAATGTGAGTATCGGATTACCAAATAAACAATAAATTTTAAACAATTGTCTATTTTAGTCTAAAATTCGCAACTGTTCGGTGGTCCACCCACACGATCAACACCATGTAGTACAAAAACCTAGGCCTACGACTACATGCTCTAAAACCCCCAAAAATGACCCCCCCCCCCCCCCCCCCTCCGCTAAATGGCAGGTCTCCTTTGCTAATTCCCTTATCAAACAAAACACGGTATTCGTGGATGCATTTGAAGTCATGACATATTATAGAAAGTTTATTATTTACTCATAAGTATAGAAAACTAGATAATATATTTGTAATATGATAATTTATTTGTCAATATAACACGATTAACTGATACTCGTTTAATTAAACGTAAACCTTTGATGAAATTAAAAAATTCCTTCCAAATCCTTGCCTGTAATCAATAATTAATTAAAAGTTTAGTTGTTTTGTTGGGTTAACTTAGCAGCCTATCCCAGTACATGATTTCCCATCTCAACCAGGGGAACTACTATATAGTTTAAACTATGTAAGCTATTTATAACAGCCAATAGAAAGCCGGGTTTTTCCTACCATCCACCTAAGCAAGCTACTCCCTTCCTCACCTCCACGCTACTCGCGACCTTAGCTCCAGCCTACTCTCAACCTTAGATTTACCACAGTCCTTAGGTATTCTGCCTGAGCTAGGGCTGGGGCAAAACAGACTGTAAACAAGGGGGGAAAAGAATTACGCGGAAAAATGACCAGAGAGGGAGGAAAAACGCAGAGAGAAAGGAAAAACGCAATAATGTATTTTTCTACCATACATATTTTTATTAGAATTATTATACTTTGTAAATATTGAAACATCAATATTAATATTATACAGTATGAGAACATGTAATATACATATAGAGCATTGTACATTATACAGTAACTTATACAAATTTAACTTATTCAACAAATAATATATTATCCTTTACGTCTAACTATCAACGTAGGCTATTCGACCCCTAAAGGTCTGTTTACACGTGGAAACTTTTAGATCAACTTTCTCGGCAAACTAGCAACTTTTTTTGGAGCAACTTAATTTAATCGCTGTTTGCACGTGGCAACTTTACCAGCAACTTGGCCGGCAACTTTTAGAGCAACTTGGCGAGTTTAACTGTAAAATAGTGGGTCATTTTATCTACTAGCTAGTTTTTGATAATTACATCTGATTATCCCGCTTTAATTCCCCAACGTAAATTCCTTCAAGTTGCCGTAAAAGTTGAGCAAATTTTACGGCATTTTTTTTCAGCAACTTACGTGTTTACACGGAGCAACTTGATCGGCAACCTGGTTTGCTCTAAAAGTTGCCGAGAAAGTTGCTCTAAAAGTTGCCACGCGTAAACAGGCCTTAAGGCAAGGATATGCGCATTGCTCATCTCAAAGATACATTAGTTTTCCAATAATTTCCAAACACTAATAATTATTTTTCAGGGCCAACGATATGGAACTCTGATTCCTTTGCTGACGTAAAACATAAAAAATCTAAAATATAGTACCCTTTTCGAAATAGGTCACCTTCTAAAATATTAAATTAAAGTACACTGTAAACAATCAATAAAACATAGATTTTACCAATTTTCCATAACCTTTTCCATCCAATACTTTATATTTTATGTATTTCCTAACTCGACTCATTAGTTTAGTTTTATATACCTGGATCAGCATCGGAACTCCAGTGAAACAATTGATTGCGCTGGAGATTAACTTAGGATAATTAATTATTTCCCTATCAACAACAACAGTAACAATCTCACACCTCACAATTCACATAATAGTAATATCCCCCCCCCCTTTTTTTTGCAAGCACTGCACACCTACCTACCTACCTACCTACACTACATACCTACCTGCCCGGCACTCCCAGACAATACATTGGGCTATAATACTAGCCACACCATTGTCCAAAGTATTATTGTAACTTAACTTTTAATATTGCAATTATACAATACTGTATTTGTATATCTTACTCTATATGTGCAATGTGAGTATCGGATTACCAAATAAACAATAAATTTTAAACAATTGTCTATTTTAGTCTAAAATTCGCAACTGTTCGGTGGTCCACCCACACGATCAACACCATGTAGTACAAAAACCTAGGCCTACGACTACATGCTCTAAAACCCCCAAAAATGACCCCCCCCCCCCCCCCCCCCTCCGCTAAATGGCAGGTCTCCTTTGCTAATTCCCTTATCAAACAAAACACGGTATTCGTGGATGCATTTGAAGTCATGACATATTATAGAAAGTTTATTATTTACTCATAAGTATAGAAAACTAGATAATATATTTGTAATATGATAATTTATTTGTCAATATAACACGATTAACTGATACTCGTTTAATTAAACGTAAACCTTTGATGAAATTAAAAAATTCCTTCCAAATCCTTGCCTGTAATCAATAATTAATTAAAAGTTTAGTTGTTTTGTTGGGTTAACTTAGCAGCCTATCCCAGTACATGATTTCCCATCTCAACCAGGGGAACTACTATATAGTTTAAACTATGTAAGCTATTTATAACAGCCAATAGAAAGCCGGGTTTTTCCTACCATCCACCTAAGCAAGCTACTCCCTTCCTCACCTCCACGCTACTCGCGACCTTAGCTCCAGCCTACTCTCAACCTTAGATTTACCACAGTCCTTAGGTATTCTGCCTGAGCTACTGAACCACTTGAATAATCATCGTACAAATAGATATAGTAAATACACGAAGTGGGGACTTCGCGCAGCACGAAGTTGGCAGAGCCTTAGCGAATTGACACTGTTAGGGGGTAGGTCAATTTATGCAAATAGTCACGTTGGCCCTCTAGCGGCAGACTGGAGAACTGCAGATGGATTCGCCTCCTTTGAAAGTCACAGCTAATGGTCTAATACATATCTGCCAAGTTTCAGCTTAAACGGATTAAAAGCAAAGAAATGGGTGGGCATTTAATGTTTAGACATGTGGCCCTCTAGCGGGAGACCATTGCACTGATGGTGTCTGAAAGTCTCTCGAAAATCTCAACTTTTGCTCATATTGATACCTACAAATTTTCAACTTGGCAGCTTTAAATCCGACAAAGTTATTAGCATGTCAAAATCGTAACGACGACGACGACAACGACGACGACGACGACAACGACGACGACAACTATTTGCATAAATTGACCCACCCCCTAACAGTGTCAATTCGCTAAGGCTCCGCCAACTTCGTGGCTCGCCCCACAAATGAGGACTTAATGTAATCTTTATAGCAAAGTTAATTCGAACAAAATAAAATTTTGAAAATCCACGGCATTTATGAGAATATAATTCTATAATACGTTTCTACACACAAGCACTAATCTGAGCTCGCGATACATCAAACGAAAGCTCTCGTCACGGGCACGTCCCTATCTTGAGTCTTATTTTACGTGTTTGATTGCGTGAATGCGAATTTCGTGAATTCGGTACCGGTAGCGCAGTAGGCCTAGCAGTTCATTCTGTCGACACTCTACACGTTGGGTCTCGACTATTATGCTACTTTATGATGCGCATCTACGTGATGCAGACTGCCCTGCCCCGAGCACATGGGCGTGAAACGTAGTTATATCGAGGCGAATTTTATGCATCATTTTATGGGTGAATGCGTATTTGTGGTCAAATTGGGCTATTATTCCATAACCATTTTCAGCCAAATTTGTAAACCAGCAGGAAACTCTATAACAGTGGTTGCACCACCAGACTTAATCTGTTCTAAATGATACTTTGCAGATCTGCTCCCGATAATAGACTGTGTGTTTGGGAGGACACTGATCAATCTTCAGTTCTCCAGTCTGCCGCTAGGGGGCGAAATATCCGAAACTGAAAACATCTCCCATTTCGTTATTATCAAAGCCTTTTAGCTGATACATGGCAGAGGTCTTCTACACCATAAGCTGTGTGTTTGGGGAGGATGCTGACCAATCTGCAATTCCCCAGTCTGCCACTAGGGGGAGAAATATCTGAAAGTGAAAACCTTATCCCATTTCTTTGTTTATAATGCTTTTTTGCTGATACTTGGCAGAGGTGTACTACACAATACAGAGTGTTTGGGGAGGAGCTAAAATCAGTCTGCATTTTTCCAGTCTACCGCTAGGGGGCCAAATGTCTGAAAGTGAAAACCTATCCCATTTCGTTATTAATAATGCTTTTAGGCTGAAACTTGGCAGATGTGTATTACACCATATGGTGTGTGTCTGCGGAGGACGCCCAACTACCTGCAGTTCTCCATTCGGCTGCTAGGGGGCGAAATATCTGAAAGTGAAAACCACATCCCATTTCGTTGTTTATAATACTTATAGGCTGATACTTGGCAGAGGTCTACTAAACCATAGGCTGTGTGTTTGTGGAGAACTCTGACCAATCTGCAATTCCTCTGTCTGCCACTAGGGGGCCAAATGTCTGAAAGTGAAAACCTTATCCCATTTCGTTATTAATAATGCTTTTAGGTTGACACTTGGCAGATGTGTATTACACCATATGGTGTGTGTCTGTGGGGGACGCCCAACTACCTGCAGTTCTCCATTCGGCCGCTAGGGGGCGAAATATCTGAAAGTGAAAACCTTATCCCATTTCGTTGTTTATAATACTTATAGGCTGATACTTGGCAGAGGTCTACTACACCATAGGCTGCGTGTTTGTGGATAACTCTACCCAATCTGCAATTCCTCTGTCTGCCACTAGCGGGCGCAATGTCTGAAAGTGAAAACCTTCACCCATTTCGTTATTAATAATGCTTTTATGCTGATACTTTGCAGAGGTCTATTACACCATAGACTGCGTTTTTGTGGAGAGCTCTGACCAATCTGCAATTCCTCAGTCTGCCGCTAGAGGGTGAAATGTCTGAAATGAAAACCTTCTCCCATTTCGTTGTTTCTAATGCTTTTTTTTATACTTGGGAAAGGTATACTACACCATAGGATGTGTGTTTGGAGCGGATGCTAACCAGTCTGCAGTTCTCCAGTATACTGGTAGTGGGTGCGAAATGTGTGAAAAGTCAAAACATTCCCACAATTATTTATTAAAAATGCTTTTAGGCTGATACTTGGCAGAGGTCTACTGTACTACATCGTAAGCTGCGTCTTTGGGAAGGACGTTGACCAGTCTGCAGTTCTCCAGTCCGCCACTAGGGGACGAATTGTCTGAAAGTGAAATCCTTCTCCCATTTAAATTCTTTAGAATTTATTCTTGGCAGCAATCTAAAAGTACTGTACAGTACCTTACTAAACTAAATAAACTATAGGTTGTGTTTACGAGGATGATAACCACCTGCAGTTCTACAGTTTAACCTTCTTCCATATTTTTACTATTTTGTAATCCTTTGGAAATGATACTTGGCAGGTATTATTTATCTACTTTATACAACCTAAGCCTTATGTTGTACGTAGTATGTAGATATTTGAAAAGTAAAACAGCTTCAGTCCTTTTGTTTGAGAGAACACTCAATCATGTGACGTTTTGTTAAGTTAAGTTAATTAATTAATCTAATCTTTGGAATGGTGAATAGGCTTGTGAACTAGAACTAGAACTAGGCTTTCTAGTTGTATTATAAATATATACATCACCTCCGAAGAAATTAATTTTGACCATTTCTTAACAATAACCCTGTAGGTTATATAGTTTTGGGATAGTATCCCCCAAGGGCTTTAGTCCGGGGGGGGGGGGGGGGGGGGGGTGGGTACTGACCAGAGGTCTACAAGTTAGGCCGATTAGATAGGCTACGTGACCAGTAAAGCCTATCAAAATAATGTTTCATTTGACTTTTTTTACAATCCCGTTGCGTAAACTGTACTTATTTTCGCATTACTGACTCCAAAAGTCGTTGTTTAGAGCCACGCTTTAAGGGAGCATCTGCAAGTTATTTTGATTTAAATAAAATTCATAATTTGTAAATCGGATAAAACGTATATACTGCAAAATTGACTAAAAATAGAAATGCCAAATATTCCGATAGACTTTTTACCAAAACCCCCCACTCCCAAATAATGAATACTTTCACAATCCACAGCTTCTCTCCCCATCGCACAATCTAGGTTACCATAACAACTGGAGGATGAGACTTATTCCTAGAGTTCCAACTTAGTGATAACTGTTCTGGATGTAGGACAATTCGGTCCCGGACAATTCGGTCCGGACAATTCGGTCCGGACAATTCGGTCTCGGACAATTCGGTCCCAAAACACTAAATAAATGGGACCGAATTGTCCGGGACCGAATTGTCCGGGACCGAATTGTCCGGACCGAATTGTCCGGGACCGAATTGTCCGGGACCGAATTGTCCTAGGACCGAATTGTCCTAGGACCGAATTGTCCGGGACCGAATTGTCCGAGACCGAATTGTCCGGGACCGAATTGTCCGGGACCGAATTGTCCGGGACCAAATTGTCCGGTTCCTAATAGCAACTTTTTAGTGCTTTTTTTTTTATATTGGTGAATGTTCTAGAACATTAGTAGATATATTTGTTGTGCTAGCTAGTGTTATTTACTTGCTAGAATTTTTTGAAATTTAAAAATACTGTATTTTTTTTAATTTTTGTTATTGGTAGTGTTCGAGAACATTATTATATATTATTTATTAAGGTGTAGCTAGTGTTTTTTTAATAGCTAACATTTCCTTGAAATTATAAAAAAACTTGTGAAAACATTGATATTTCAGAATTAGGCCTAAACTGTTGCTGATTATATTAATTACCCACAATATTGATGATATTACAGTATAACAGTCCGAGTCCCTGAATGAGATCCAGCTATTATCTAGGATAATAATTTAGGCTTGTTAACCAACCAACAACACATACAGTATATACATACGCAATATATAAAAAAAATCAGTTTTAAAAATAAACATTTTAAATACATACTATTACTAGCTAGTAAATAATTCACAAGCTCCATAAAAACACCATAGCTACCATAACTAATAATGTTAACAAAAAAAGTAAAATTTTTTTTATTTTAAAAAAAATACTACCTAGTATAAAAAACACTAGCTACCATATAATAATATATATTAAGGTTCTAGAACATTCACCATTTATAGTACCAATTAAATTTGGGCCCGGACAATTCGGTCCTGGACAATTCGGTCCCGGACAATTCGGTCCCGGACAATTCGGTCCCGGACAATTCGGTCCCGGACAATTTGGTCCCATTAATATGCATGTTTTGGGACCGAATTGTCCTAGTCAGTATCCGGACAATTCGGTCCCGGACAATTCGGTCCCAAAACACAAAATTAATGGGACCGAATTGTCCGGGACCGAATTGTCCGGACCGAATTGTCCAGGACCGAATTGTCCTGCTTCCAACTGTTCTAGTCTCAGGTTCCCCGACGTCACAACTACCTTCGGGTTAAAAAGCCAGATCTAACCAGTTTGCGCAGATTTTATTATTGGCTTATTTTAATAAATTTAAGTGTACAGATCGGAACCAAAATAACAGTGATTTTTTGGAATAGCTTACCAGCTAGCCGTAGGCCTTTTGTATCAATATAAAAATCAATTACAGTAATGCTGGTTTACTTAACAAGTTTATCATACTTTTACGAAGAAGCTGCCAATACCGGATAATTTATTATTATTATACTGTAGTCATGGAAACAGATAATAAATGAATATTTATTGCACTGAATTGGTGGTAAGCAAGAAAGCCAAGCGGACAAACATTATTGGCGATATTTACAAGCAATCAAACCATCACCGTATATCCGTGTCTTCTACCAAGTTACAGCAAAAGGCAATTTCCTTCATTTGTGGTTTAACTGGATATAAAAGATAAAATTAAATGTCCCGGTCCCCCTTATAACAAAAGTTTCTGTTACAGCACAGTATTATATTATTATATCACATATATAATTTGCACTATGGTAGCAAAGTATAAAACAACTTAAATTAATTGTATTTGTAATTAATTATAATATAATAAACACATACTCTTCAGATGGAAAAACATAATAGAAGGATATTATTAGTTTGTATTTAAATTTATTTAAACATAATACCTGTGGCATTGATAAACATAAATTTATTTAAGTAAATATAATGTATTTGAATTAGAACATTTAGTAAACTAGATAACATCTAGATAACATTTAATTTAATGTAAAACGTAACCAGCACAGCAGATGAAGCACAATAACAATTTATTACATGCGAATAAAGTATAACTTATTTCCCCAGATGTGTAGAGATGTATAATTCGCCAAGCAAGGACGCGATGTCAATTATACGTCAGCAGTTCAAAAGGGAAAAAAAGTTACTTTTTTCACGTAATACGTAATTTTATTCCACAAAATTGCCGATTTTAACTTTTTCCTTACTATAGGAATGTTCGTTTCCTCCTATTATAGTCGTGATCTTAACTCCTGCGGCCTTAATAACTGGAGAATCGGGTAGCCCGCTATGTGCACGCTTTCAGCTCCCTTACAGTACCGGTATGTAGAAAGTCGAAATGCTGACCAAAGACGTTTCTGGCGGTTTCTTTACTTCCGATATAAGTTCGGGTAGTACAGGTAGTCGTTGCCATTGCAATACTTTAGCAATGCACAATTGATTGAAACTGGATTACTCATCACGACTACTGACCGCTGATAAGGATAGCAGCTGAACCCTGCAATATTACTTTCACTTTCACGGCACAGAAACTAACGCCATTATAAGTTTCTTCCTTTTCTTTCACAATCATAACCATCAATTTATATTTAGGAATTAATAAAGTCCAATCTTTATTCTTGAAAAGTCGGGGTAAATCGGCAATTTTGTGAAGTAAAATATTTTATATAATAAGCACAGAATATAACCGAGTTTCAACGTGGGTCAGGGTTGCCTCTTAAAGTGTTTCATATGGCACTCAAATGTTATATTTATACACCATGACCCTTAATATAGTGTCATTTTCTGATGACACGGACCCCCCCCCCCCCCAGATTTTTCTACAAATCTTTATCATATTGTTTGAAATTTGAAACATAACTAGTTCAACTCACCGTGGTTGTTACCATGAAGCCGGAATTTTCGATTTCGCCTTTAAATTTTATTTATAAGCGTTTTAAAAAAGTGTCTTTTGCGAAATGGCACCCTCTGTATCATTGCCATTCTTCACTTTAGTCGTAATTTTTTCACATCAATAGAAAGCTTGCGTTGAAAGGATTCCAAATATGTAGCAATATCTGAATTTCATTGAGAAACAGCTGAGAAATAGGCGTTTAAAGATTGGAAGAAGTATTGTTCGCTGCAAGCCATTTATTCTATTTAATGAATATATTATACACAAAATTCTAGAACGTGTTATTTATTATATGAGTTGGTAGGCAACAGCAGTATGCCTATACAATATCTATATTGCGTAGCTAATCATACATAAACAAATTGTTCCAGAATATTGTGTATTATTAAATAGAATAAATGCCTGCAGCGAACAATAATTCTTGCAATCTTTGAACGCCTATTTCTCAGCTGTTTCTCAACGAAATTCAGACATTGTTACATATTTGGAATCTTTGCAACGCAAGCTTTCTATTGATGTGAAAAAATTACGACTAATGTGAAGAATGGCAATGATACAGAGGGTGCGATTTCGCAAAAGACACTTTTTTAAAACGCTTATAAATAAAATTTAAAGGCGAAATCGAAAATTCCGGCTTCATGGTAACAACCACGGTGAGTTGAACTAGTTGTGTTTCAAATTTCAAACAATATGATAAAGATTTGTAGAAAAAATTTTTTTTGGGGGGGGGGGGGGGTCCGTGTCATCAGAAAATGACACTATATTACGGGTCATGGTGTAATATTGTCATAATTTTCAAATAAAAAAAACAAACAGCAAATTAATTAAATTAGTAATGAAAGTATATTTAACGTTTTTAAAAACATAATGTTGACATACATTATTATAATATTATGTACATTTTATTTATATATGAATCATAACGTGACAGTATGCTGACTGATTATAGGCCTACATGTACCGGTACGTACAATGTACAGTATTAGGAGGAGATACCGGTAGGTTTAAACAACAGCTAAAATCTAACAACCTGAGGTGGCCGAGTAAATGAACCGATTACATTTATATATTTCCAAATTATATAGAATAAAACATTTTATCACGAATATATTCGATTGCAGTACAACAGCCGGTACATTAAAAGCAATTATTTTCTACGCGCGAATCATAAAAAAAACACTAACAGGAACAAATAAGATAATTATATTGGCACATAAATGACACAATTGGAAATAAACGATATCGTAATGGCAGTTTATTAAGTTTTCTATACTGCACAAATAGTACAAGGAAGTTCTAAGTCAAATTATAAATAACATCTTCAATGCATCTGAATCTGTTTTCGCATTAATTAAGAAATATTAAGAAATTCGATTCTTGCTTCAATCAATATCACTTATTTTATATTTTAAATTGTTAAAATTAATTTATTTATTATTATATATATTTTAAATTTACAATTAATTTATTATTGTTTAATTCTGTCAATTATTTTCTCACTCACTACGCTCGTTCATGTAGCAAACCACACGGAGGGGGCAGAGTGGAAAGTGTTACTTTACACACACAAGTATAATTTTTATAAGTTTATTTCGTAATTAATTGTTAAGAAATCTTGTTTCTTAATTTGGAGGAATATAAATGGTCAGAGGGGAATTAAAAGCAAAATACATTGAAATTATGATAAAGTTAAATCTCGCTAACTTCTTCCTCCGGTTCAACCACGCTCCTACCCAGTTCCTTCATAAACGATCGAACGCAAACAACACAATAGATATTGAACGCCGTCCATATCACATCCAACACAACAACCGCAACCGTAAACACTGGAACAAGCAGTCCAGGGTCCCATTCCAGTATATCCCCTATGAGAAAGGGTTCCTTCGCAACCACCCAGTAACCAACGTAAACAAACTGCTCCACCACCAAGCAGATAGAGAAGACAACGATCCAGGGACCAATGAAATCCCGTCTAGCTCTCATTACACCGGTTACCAGGAGAACAGAGAATGAGAACATGATGAGATGTACTAATGCTTCAACGCATTTAGCTAACATCGCCAACATGGCAGGAAACTTGGTGTCGTCTGCGGATTTATCGTGTTCTAGAATTAGTTCCGTCATCTGCCAAGTCCCGAAAGCAGAGAGAAGTAGGTACACCAGTAGAGTGTACACCCCAATATATATACACCCCCTTCTAAGGTTAATACAACAGCAGCAAGAATAGGTTTGGCACCCCATTATTGGTTTAAAGTTGGTAAATTAAGAAATTAGGGCACATTGGATATTAGGCTCTTCAAATTTGTGACTTTAGAATCTTCAATAATATAGTTTTGTTAACCCATTATAATAATGATAGATCCACACACAGAAGTTATGTTTATGATTAGTTTATGATATGATTAGTTAACATATATTTATATTATACAGTGCCGGATTAACCTTAAGGCATATAAGGCACGTGCCTTAGGGCCAGCCGAAAATCCGGGCCATTTTTTTTGCGAGTCATTCCTGTAAAAAAAATATTTTTATCTGAAAAGTCCGGAAACAGAGCAAGAAAGTGCATCTGTCGACTACTTTCTATCCCTAAATTTGTGATAGAAAGTGCAAAATTCTAGCTCAGTCGACCGACAGGTGCTGTGTTATTAGTTCGAAACCTGATGGCAGGGAAATAATAAAACATGGGCAGGAAAACTTTAAAGTGCTAATTATGAACAGTGGAGAATTTAATTTTATCTATTTGTGGGGAATTATTTGTAGTTATATGCTCTTAAACTTTCTAGAACAACCAAATAATGACATACTGGAAATACTGTACATAGTAAATGTATGGCGTGGAGATATGGTAGTGCGAAATGAACTTTTTTTTACCGGAAACTAGTTTTATAAATATAGGCCCTAATACAGTAGATAAAAAAAAAGGATAAATTAGTTGTAGATAAAATAGTTGTTGATAAAAAAAAAGAAATAATTTCAGAAATAACTTCTTGTCACTACTGTAATTTAATTGAACCGAAATTCAGATGTTCTGCTCTCGTGTATTGAATTTTGCATTCGATGGCATTTTATGTGCAATTCCTGCAAAACCTAAAACTCTCGGACAGCATAATTGAATTTGGGTAAATTAAAATTAGTGACAAAAACTGCTCATTTCCGAGACTGTTCTCTTATCGAAGAACATTACTTTCTCAGCAAGTCAAATCTAGATCAGAAATATTATATCTTTGCACTAAGCCCACACTTGCGGTGTTTTATTTCTCAGCAAGTCCTGTAAAGATAAGTACCCTGCGAAACCTACAGCAAATAAATAACACATTCCCAAGATCCGATCAAAATTGCTAAATGCCTACAGGGGCCAGTCAGCCTTAAGGGGGCCAACTATAACCCCCACAGAAATGAAATTTTCGAAAATTTACACAATTTTTTGTAGTTTGATCGAAGGGCTTTCATAAGGTGATGTCGGTTTTCAACAGTGAATTATATTTTGACCTCAAAACTGCTCTTTTCAACAACATAATATTATATTGCTGATATTTTTTACTCAATTACCATCAAACATATACCAAAATGTTCAGCAGCTTTAGGACTACTATCGTTGGTTTTGTAAAACATGGCCATTTGGATATTCTAGAACCGATTTTGTAACTGTTACACTTTGTCTATCACAAAATATTTATTCTCAAAATATAGCCCGGAAATACTAAAACCCCCCTAAATTTTTCAAAAACAATAATTTTTAGGTCCATTTTACCAAAGTCTTGGACCGAGAACTTCAATGCAGGGTATTACAGATCCTTAAACATGAGCTAATTTACATAGAAATGTATAGAATTTATAAAACAATTTTTTTATAAAATTTATACAAATTTATTATTATATTGTTATCATAAATTTATAGAATTTTTGAAAAAACCGACCTGCTCAAAAAGTGCCATATTTTTCGAACAAACGGTTTATGAAGCTACTGTATCTATACTCAGTTTTAATAGTATATATAAGATCACAGATAATTGTATTAAAGTTTCAGAATAGTAGCTTTATAAATAAAACAAATAGATTTGGGGTAATGGTCCCATTAATATATTAAAAATTAAAGCGTGAGAAATTCTACCAAAACCATTACACATTTTATAGCAATGGTTTTATAGGCATAATATGCCGTTTAGTAATGTTCAAAATTCTTGATGAAAACTATTTTTGCGAAGTACTTATTATTAAAGTACTTAGTACTTATTTGCACGCAGTAATCCGACGAAAATACTTTATATTTCCTTCACAACATTTTCACAATTTCAGTTGTTTTTAGCAGCTTTTTCTTTTGAAAGGGTTTGCGGAAAAATATCAATTTTCGGGCCATTTTTGGAAATTACTAAAATATGCCTTAGGGCCACCAGAGGCTTAATCCGGCACTGATATTATAGTCAATATATTATAATGACAGAATATAACAGTGAAATAATATAACAGATTTAACCAAGAGAGTCACCTTCCCCATCTAACATCTAACTAAACCAAAAGAAATAGTAAATACTTGAACTATAAATCTATTAATTGTTATTTACAATATAATTATGATTTACTGAAACACTTTAACTCATTATTACTTAATTTTCCTCACGTAAGTAAAGCTTATAATTTATCCTGGCAGGCGTTCAGAATTAATGACATCAAACCCCGAATCCAAGGAAGCTAAGAGCGGGTTGTTATAATAGCGAGAAACGGGGCAGCTATTTCTGCAGCCTGCTCCCCCAGCAGCCAGCATGTACTACTTGCTACAGGCCGCCTGCAAGCTGGCCAAGCCTCCCTACAATAAACGAAATCCTATGTTCCCAGGAACAGCAGCAATACTCTGCTAGTTACCATAGAGATTGGAAGCTTTGCTCCTACTAACCACCCACACCCACCCACCCACTTGGATTAGGTCGTCGACTTAATATCAGTGGGTTATATTAACTGTGTGGTTGGGGTTATCTGGGAATCTTATCTATGTAGCTGGAACTGCTGCTATAACGTTCTCTTATGACCCTACGGCAATTGGTTACTGTGTTTGGGATATTGTAAATAAACCTTGAGTAATTTATGAGTGCAAGATAATAAAATTATATCAATTTATAAGAGAATTCGCAGAGACATTCGGGAGTGACAGAGACAGAGGTGACATTAAGGACACATAATACTGGAGTAGCCTTATTAAGCAGTTGGGAATCTGAAATTTTATGACTTTTCCTCAAAATCTATTGTCTTCCTAGTAGTGAAAAATTTGGTGTGCCAAATTTTGGTGCAAGCACCAAGTTTTGAAATATGTCAGTTTTGTAAATTGATTGTTTGAAACATGTTTTTTACGCAATGGGGGTTTTTTGGGGTTCTGGTTTCGATGGAATATATACGAGTTGCACCAAGCGTATCAAACTTGTATTTTTCGGTGCTGTGTGAAAATGTTGGTGCGAGCACGAAATTTTTAAAATCCATTTAATATATAAAATTGCTTGTGACAATTTCTTTCTTGCGTTTTAGAGGTTTATGGCTTTTCTGAATTCAGTGGAATATATAATCATCGAACTAGACATCTCAAACTTGTATCTTTCGGATGTGGGTGCAAAATGAGGTTCTAGCATCAAATTTTTAAAACCATCAAATATATCAATTGATTGTGTCGCCTTGTTTCTTGCGCTTTACGGGTTTGTGAGGGTTCTGAATTCAATGGAATCAGTAAAAATTTCATAAGAGTTTTCAAACTTGTATTTTTCGCCGGTGGGTGAAAATTGTTGTGCCAGCACCAAATGTTTGAAAATAAGCAAATTGATCAGAAGATAGTTTCATCTTGTTCCTTGGTTCGTGTTTCTTGCGTCTTGAATCCGATGGAATCAACAGCACTGGACGTCGCAAACTTTTACTTTTTGGCGATGGGTACAAAATTTGGTGCTAGCACCAAAATTTTCCAAATAACGCCGAAAAATACAAGTAGCAATGATCTGGCATATTAAAAATGTATTCCATTAGAATCAACGCTCTAGAAAACCTGAAAATGTGAATTTACAACATCGCATAAGTGAATTATAAATTTTGTGTTCTAACTGAAAAGTGCTGGTTACTTGTTTTTTTTTCCTTTTTTTCCTACGACGAGAGGACTAAACAGCTATTTATGGTAAACATTTTTAAATATTTTCCAATGAATTTTGCGCCCCAGAAAACCTGCATTGAAAAACAATTAGCCGAAAAATGCAACTTTCAAAATTTGTGAAAATTGTGCACTACTTGTAATTTTGGTGCTGCAATATAACCAGCCCAGTACATTTTTTCGAAAAATTTTTTTTTCGGTCGGATCCAGACTAGTGAAAAAATCAGACGTTTCGTAAAAATTTCTAGATTTTAGAGGGAGGGTCAATATGACCCCCCCCCCCCCGGTATTTGTACAACATTTTATAGCCCGATCCTAATAAGGTAAGAAGTCAAACATTACTCCATCACACAAGTTGGCCCTCAACTTAATATTTCAAGTTATTCAAAATGGGTTCCGTAAAGGTCGTGGGACCATAGAGCCCATTTTGGCACTTAGAAGGTGGCTGTTATCTTTGTTGACTTCTTCAAGGCCTCTCTCGCTCACGTATGTTCAGCATACTTTCATTATATGGGATTCCTGATGAAATTATTGCTGCAATCAGATCAGTATACGATGGTTCGACTACATTTGTGTCTACTGTTGACGGTGACACAGAACCATTTGAAGTGTTATGGGGCGTCCTCCAGGGAGGCACACTTGCACCATTCTTGTTCATAATAATTGTTGTTGACTATGTTCTACGCATGTCCTTAGATCATCATAATGATGATGGGGTGATGATAACTCCACCTACTGGCTCCAGAAGTCGAGGAAATCCTGCCAAGTACCTAACTGATCTAGACTTTGCTGATGACTTCGGAGTACTCTCAGAATCACTAGAGGGAGCCCAACGGCTCCTCAGCTTATTAGAACATGCTGCTTCTAGTGTTGGTCTTTTTATTAACTCCAGAAAGACCAAAATTTTGACAGTTAACTTTGAAAGTCCTCAGCAAGTCTCTGATCGGATGAGCATAAGCTCAAAAGATGGTATGCTTGAGCATGTGGATGACTTCTGTTACCTGGGATCATGGATCAGGTGAGGACCTTCGAATACGTAAGGGAAAGGCATGGGCAGCCTTGAATAGGCTTTCCAGGATTTGGAAGTCACCGAGAATTAATCGGAAACTTAAGGTCCGATTATTTAGGGCAGCAGTAGTTCCAGTACTCCTCTATGGGAGTCCATGCTGGGCTCTAACTGCTAGGCTGAGGACACCAAATCTCTGGATGGCACATTCACAAGAATGCTACGCCGGGTTCATTGTGTCAAGTACAATGCACACATCTCCAACCAGACACTATACAACATTGGAGGTGTCTCATTGGTTCCCCCAAGCTTGACACTAGAACAAAATCGCCTCAGCTTTACAGGACATTGCTTTCGCCGTTAGGACCAGCCAGTGAATAATCTTGTACTTTGGCAGCCTCATGAAGTGAATAAGACTGGTGGACAGCCCATGACTTTCTTGAGACGCATTTTAAAGGACACTGGCCTTGAAGATGCGGATGATCTAGCAAATATCATGGGTGATAATAGTGGCGGTGCAATTTTGTCGATAAGCCGGCAGAGCATTCTTAAAAATGCAGCTGCAATGCAGCATGCCGATCCTAGTAGTAGTAACATTTCAAAAATTTTATTGAGATATTCAAATTATTATCGCCAATTACCCCGCATTCCCCCATAGAAGTATAACATATTACATTCTAACAACATTTATCTGCAGTATGTTACCATTTTCCCATATACAGTATAACTATATTATTAATAAGACGACACAATGACACGACACATTTATAGTTTTATACAATAAAACCACCAAAAATAATAATAAGTTTATACGTTTCGGAATTATTGTTTATTGACTACCGTTACAAAGATCTTCATAGCAGCAGCTGGTACTACAATAAGCATCAGCTGGGACGTCAGGGGAATCGAGACTGGGACAGAGTATTTCTTCGATTGAATCACAATCGGTGTCGCTTAAGATATTCTCAAATATCTCAGGTACGCAGAAAGGTATAGAGGATTCGTATCCTTCATATCCCATCTCAATGGTCTAAAATGTATAATCAAAAAATTTTAAATTATAATTAATTAAGTAGACGTAATATCTGAAAAGATTGATTAGATTTTTCAACATGCTTAGACTTCTATAATTAACAGTTGCAAATCTGCAATGCAGCAACTTATATCCTGAAATTTATTTGGATTTCCACCAAGAAGACACTGTACCAGCCCATAGAGACCCAGATGTGTTTTGTTTGCATTAAGGGGGGGGGGGGGGGGGGGGGGTATTTGTTTGTATTAATTTGTGTGGTAGCACCCACAAATTGAAAAATTATTTTTTGTGTACTAGACTTCGTCTGGACTGCGTAAGAATAATCAAACCAAATATTTTTAAAATTGGCCCCAAAATGGCTCCGTAATGGGCAAAAGTGCCTTTTTGGGCCAATGGTTATTTCTCAACCAATATTTGTTGAAATTTGTCGAAATTTGGAATATCGGTTCAGAAGAACCCTGGATCCAATTCTTCTGAACAAATTTTGCATCAAATCCTCTAGAGCATTTTTAGAACAAAAAGGCCTCAAAAATGACTTTTTTGGCCTTTTAGACATAAAAAGGCTCCAGGGCATTTCCAACCAAATTTGTTCAGAAGAAGTATGGAGAAGGGTATTCTTAACAAGTGGACCAAATTTTAACTCATTTCAGTTAAAATTGGAGGAGAAATAGCCTTTTTCATGAAAAAACATCATTCTGAGATATAGGTGTTTAAAGTTTAAGGAACAATTGTACGCGCTTTTATAGACCTTCAGCAGTTTAACCTGCCGAAATTTATATGTCTTTATTGATAATCTGCCTTTTATAAGATGATAAGATTTAATACAAAACAAACCAAAAACATTAGCCGAAGCCAGTCCATGCGCGTCCAAATGACCCGTTTATAACACCGGGAGACTGGATTCGTGGGCTTAAATTTATTTGCGGTCAAGCCTACTGTATTATTCGATTGATTACTAATATATAATCTCTGACAAATATTATTCACTTTCGGGAAATATTAGCAGTTCCTTTTAGGACGTGGCGCTCTACCTATGTAAACAGAGTTATGACTGATACTACACACAACGATATGGCTTAAATTTCAAGCATAGGGCGCATTCTTTAGGAATGCTTTATTATCAGATCCAAATCGCTTTACAATCACGCACGCTACCGGTAACGCACAACACTGCTCACTGATATGCCGACAGTTACTGACTTTGATCAGGTATAAAGAGATATGCACTGGACTCAGGTAGTGTCTGTCAAACAACATTAGATTCACTACAAACACAATAATAAAGTCGCAATTGTTGTACATAACCCTTCTCTCTAACCTGTAGTGTATCAAGGATATTGGGAAAACGTGGGTTGATTATTGATATTCTTCAACTAATAACATCCAATTATACTGATACAAAATTACAAACAGTAAAAGCAGTATGACGGTAGGTTAAGATATAATTAGATTGCATTGAATCGTTAATAGCGAATTGAACCGGTAAGATAATAGCTATGCTTTCTATAATTTAGCCTACTAATGTTCTTATAAAAGGCAGAAAACATTTCGCTATATCAAAACGGTCTTAAAACACTGATAATAAAGTCTAAAATCATAACAAAATCATAACAAAAAGTCCCGTGACTTTAGCTCTCTTATTTTCCAAGAATCCCGTTCAACGCATGTAATCAGCAGTGAGACAGGATAATTTCAGTTCAGTAGCTCGGGATTGGTCGAAATCAGAACTAACTCAACGCAGGGCTATGGGTAACTAGGGCAACCTTCCCAAGCCGGCTGGCCAATCGAACATC
>JAUCBJ010004296.1:0-30397 GCA_032718475.1 Nemertoderma westbladi | reverse complement strand
CATCCTCACACCCCCCCCCCTACACAACCCCTCCCCACCCCATCCCCTCCCCCTCCACAACCCCTCCCCCTCCCCACCCCATCCCCACCCCATCCCACAACCCCTCCCCACCCCATCCCCTCCCCCTCCACAACCCCACCCCATCCTCACCCCCCCCCCCTCCTACATATAATATATATAATATACGTCATACAAACTCTTCTCCAATTATTCGATCGATTTATTTTTCATGTTTGCAGGGGAACCCGTTGCTGAATCCAGCTCGAGCTGGTTCCGAGTTCCGTGTACGACGGCGATGGGATGACGACGTCGTCTTTAAGAACTGCGCCAAAGACAGCGGGAAGAGCGGCAAGGGGGGCTTCGTTAACGACATGGTACGCTCCGAGTTCCATAAGAAATTCCTCGAAAGATACGTTAAATAGATAAAGGCAGTTGTTATTGGTTATTTATTGTAACGAATAATATTTATATTTAATTTACTAACGACTTCTGTCATTTTGTATTCCCTCAGTTTCCCAGATTGTATAGTAAGATATTAAAAACTATGTTATGTTATCGAAATATAAAATGTTGTTTGACCACAAAACAGAACTTTTCAACAACGGTATATACTTAACAAATGGCTGATATTCATGACTCTGTATAAAATTTTCACATAAGATAGCCTGCATGCATTGCATAGGTCCATAGTGCCAAACTCTTGGACCGAAAACTGCAACCCAGTTGGTACTACAGGTCCTTAAACATGATATATTTTATATATAAAGGCATCAAAATTTATACTATTTTTGAAAAATCCCGACCTGCACAAAAAGTGCCATATTTTTTAATAAACGGGTTTACGAACATGTCCATCCATACTCCGTTTTCATAGTATGCCTAAAAGATCACTGTGTTAAAGTTTCAGAATAGTAGATTTAGCCTATAAATAAAATTAAATAGATTTGGGGTAATGGTCACCTGTAATGTAGTAAACGCTGTAGTAAACGTCCCAGATTTACAAAACCTACTAAGTTGAGGACAGTATGTTATAACGATGAATAAATGACATAACGAACCTTACTTTAGACTGGGTAGTTTTTATCTAAATCTGAGGCCGGCAAAAACACGATGTACAGTATGTGTGTGCGGCGAGCCACGAAGTTGGCGGAGCCTTAGCGAAAGAAAGCTTGTCGTCGTCGTTACGATTATGACATGCTAATAACTTCGTCGGATCTAAAGCTGTTGAGTTGAAAATTTGTGGACATCAATAAGAATAAGACCAAAAGATTAGATTTTTTAGATAATTTCAAACACCATCAGTTCAACAATCTCCCGCTAGAGGTTTACATGTCTAAGCATTAAATGTCCTGACATTTTTTTTTTTGCTTTTAATCCGTTGAAACTGAAACTTGGTATATTTGTACTGGACCATTAGCTGTGTCATCCAAAGGAAGCTAATCAGTATGCAGTACTCTTGTCTGCAACTAGATATCTGAAAAAATATAAAAAAATGAAAAAATGTCTGAAAGTGAAAATATTGACCCATTCCGTTACTTTCCGATCCGTTCTGAAAGCTGAAACTTCCCCATTGTCTTGATCTTAATATGTTTAAGCTGAATCTTGGAATACTGTAGGTACCATACCATGTACTATACCACATAAGGGATGGTTGGAATACTGTAGGTACTATAATACCATGTACTATACCACATAAGGGATGGTTGGAATACTGTAGGTACTATAATACCATGTACTATACCACATAAGGGATGGTTGGAATACTGTAGGTACTATACCACATAAGGGATGGTTGGAATACTGTAGGTACTATACCACATAAGGGATGGTTGGAATACTGTAGGTACTATACCACATAAGGGATGGTTGGAATACTGTAGGTACTATACCACATAAGGGATGGTTGGAATACTGTAGGTACTATACCACATAAGGGATGGTTGGAATACTGTAGGTACTATACCACATAAGGGATGGTTGGAATACTGTAGGTACTATACCACATAAGGGATGGTTGGAATACTGTAGGTACTATACCACATAAGGGATGGTTGGAATACTGTAGGTACTATACCACATAAGGGATGGTTGGAATACTGTAGGTACTATACCACATAAGGGATGGTTGGAATACTGTAGGTACTATACCACATAAGGGATGGTTGGAATACTGTAGGTACTATACCACATAAGGGATGGTTGGAATACTGTAGGTACTATACCACATAAGGGATGGTTGGAATACTGTAGGTACTATACCACATAAGGGATGGTTGGAATACTGTAGGTACTATACCACATAAGGGATGGTTGGAATACTGTAGGTACTATACCACATATGGGATGGCATAACGAAACAAACCGAAGGAAATTTCAATTACGTTTCGTTTTCAAAAATTTCCTTTCGTTTTTGCAAATCCGATCAAATATTCGTTTCGTTTTTTATCAATCTATAAAATTTTCGTTTCGTTTCAAAGATTTTAAATTCGTTTTTCGTTTCGTTTTATTCTAAAATTTTTGATTTTATCAAATAAAAGTTTTAAATAGAACCCCCCCCCCCCATACCAACACCATGATAAGAATAGTTGTGTAATGTAGTACAATACAATATAGTATAAAATAATACATTAGTATGGTTGGTAATAAAGGTTGATGTATTAAAGAAAGAGACATATCCCGCCTCAATGTTAAATTCTCAATTTAGGGAAAGGAGCAGGTTACAGTGGCTCGTTATTTTAACCAAAACAATAAACTAAACACAATAGAACAGGTTAAAGTTTTATTTTTGAGAGTAATCAACTGTTATTTGCGTCCAATTTCGCCTGGAGAGGGATGAATTTTTATTGTTTTTCATTATTTTTTATCGTATTTATTATTTCGTTATTTGCCTGTATTTTATTTCGTTTCGTTAACATCTTTTCGTTACGTTATTTTTTCATTTCGTTAATGCCAAATATGCTTTGTTTCGTTATGCCACCCCTCCTGTACCACATGAAACGTTATCGCTTTCCATTAGATGGTTTAGTTTAAGATATGGCCTATGTGAGCTAGAGTGTAGATTACTGTTGGTGCTATCTTAATTTAAATATTTTGAGACTGGTTTCGATTGTCGATTGATCGCTAAACTCTGTTTTCTCTCTCTCGCTGGGGATATCAGATATTGAGACCAACCCGGGACCGAGCCGGACGCGTCCGACGCGGGCACCGACGGCGACGATCAACTGTCCCGTTTTTCAACGGGGAACAAACTATCGGAGTAAGATCGTCCAATGCGAGAGTTCTGACACAATCGTATATTTGAAATGTTACCGTACCGGTAGGAAAATCAGTAATTTATTCTCCACCAGAAGCCAGAAGCAATCTTGTGCCAAGTTTTATGAATACGATTTTAGAATCGAAACCGAAGATTGTAAAAATCCGTAAAAACGTCGAAAACCGTCGAAACCGTAAAAAGGTCTGCATTTTTTGCATTTAAACGCACGATCTTGGCTTCCAAAACTTCCTGAAATTAGAATTTTAGTCGTTAAATCCAACCCGGCAGTTTTAATTTTAAAAATCTCTGAAACTTGGCTCGATGATAGCGTTTCTGATGGAGAAATATATATTGATAAATCATTATTGTTCCGAGTTTTAATTTCAATGTAGAATACTTGTATATTGTGTGTGTTCTGTTTGTTTTTAACATTCTTCGGTTTTATCAATTTCACTTGTTATATATAATGCGGTTCGATATGAATATGTTCGATATGAATTAAATGGTTATAGTAGGTTAATCGTATTTATCTATTGAAAGTGTGAAGCCAATTATTATATGATGGAAAAATAGGAAGTGAATATAAACAATAAGAATCACCATAATTCTAATTAACTTTATATTGAACTTCTAATAAATCATAAAGTGGTGGGGGAATATTTTTGGTTTCTAATATAAATATTAAATAAAATACCTAATTTTACTCTACGTCAGCAAGCTGCATTGCAGGCGTCGTCAGTTCTCGAAAAAAACGCAAATTATAATCAAGATTGAACGCCATTTACTTCAATTATAACTGCGATTCTTTATTAAATAAGCGGCAATTTTTTCCAAGATAAACTGCGTTTATAGTCGCAAATAAACGCATATTTCGAGTATGCAATAAATCGGCGGTTGCTTTTGAAAATACAAACGCAACTTTTTCTTCTGGTAAATAAACGCAATTTGTCGAAATAAACGGCGTTCAATTCGGTGAAAAAAAACTGGCGTTCTTTTTCAAGAATCGCCGTTTTTTTATATAAAAACGGTACTATGTTTTTTCAGTGAAATGGATGTGGTTTAGTATCAAATTTTGCTATATGTTTTTTTCTTTTTCAATTTGATATATTGACTAAAGCACAAGTTTATAACTTCGGATCCAGCGTATATAAATTTTCTTCGGTTGACAATCTTCCACCTTTCCTGAACTTTATTTTTGTCAAGTTCACCTCCGTGCCGTTTCAATACACCAACCGCATTTAAAGCATCAAGACCAAGCTGTATCATCCACTCTTTTTCTAGAATAAATTAGGATATTACGTAGTCCTAACACTATTACTAGATCATCTAGCAACAGGTTAGGCTAAAACAATCGCCTTGGCGGGCTCTGCAAAGTTGGGAAATAACGTTGGAAAGTTTTAATCCATTGTATACTCTAATATTATTATCCAAGATTCCTTTGATTAGGTTATATCGCTTACCTTTGATACCCGAGGCGGCGAGGCGCACAGCTAGGACAATAAGTTTGGTGCGGCTGACCATATCGAACGCCATCCGGAGATCGTCGAATGCTGGGTTGAGAACCCGCTCGTGTTTATTGGATGAGATAACGGGCTGGATGAGATGTCGTTTAAGGGGTTTGGCATAATGCGTGAGCCCACGACATTCCGATTGTGAAGCCGAATTGATCCACCTGTATGTAGGCGTAGGGCCTACACTGTACATTAGTTAGTTGTTTTTATTAACCAATGGCGAACTCTCATTTTTTGACATGGATGCTTTGCAGGATATTGCTTTTGCCGTGAGGACCAGCCAGTGCGTATTGTGCTTTGGCGCCCTCATGGAGCGAATAAGCATGGTGGACAGCCATGCTGGACTTTCTTGAAACGCATCTTAAGGACACAGACAGGCCTTGAAGATGCGGATGATCTAGCAAATGTCATGGGTGATAAGGGAGTTATGGCTGCGCAATTTTGTCGACAAGCAGGCACAGCATTCTTAATATGTAACATAGGCCTATATATATAATGCCGCTGCATTGCGGCATGTCGATAGTAGTACAATAGTAGTATTAGTGGATGTTGTAATGAACGAGTTTTAGGGTACCGTTATATTGGTATATGTTTGTGTTTGTCTGGGGCCATTTCATGGTCGTTTCAGATCTTATGAATTTTCGTCTCTATTGTTGGTGTCCGTCCATATCTAAAAAAATAATTGAAGAAAGCTAAAAAAAACTAAACATGTCAGGCGAACGAGACTTTCCGCTGCGCCGGTACCTCACTTTCCGTCCACTAGTATCCAATGTCCGTAGTAATTTCCTGCACATTTATGATGGGTAACAGACGTTTCGGTCTAAGACGTTTTGGCCTAGGACGTTTCGGCCCAATAAATGAAATACAAGATTTGCTTGTCGGACGTTTTGGCCCAAAGATTCACTTTACTCCCTTAAATAAACTATTAATAATAAGTTATTCAATATATTTGTTTTGTAGTTGTTGCGTTTGTTACAAGAGGAGTTGTCAGTAGGAACTGCTCCGACACCTGTTTGAAAGTCGTCAAGATCGAAGTTCTACATTATATTTATAAATAATAACTAATGTAATATTATTATTATTATTTATTAATATAAATTTACACCATTCTGTAACTTAGAACAAAGATAACATATGCTGACAAATTAACTTTAGTTAATACAGTTAGATAGTTAAAAGTAAGTAATAGTAAAGGTAATAGGTAAAGTAATGAAGGTAAAGTAATAGTTAAAAAGATGCGTATTTTAAAATGTGAGTCAATAAATAAAGTACATTAAAATACACCGAATTAAAATTATTACTGTATTTTAATGTTAGACTTAAAAATATAATAGATAAGAAATATTCCATTAAAGGAGCATTGCTTTATGAGACAGGCTGGATGTCATATGGAATGAGATAAAATATATGCGTATTAAACTTAAATTTAGATGAAATATATGGGTATTAAATTTAAATTTAGAGGAAATATTATGCGTATTAAAAGGACCAGAGTGGATGTGAAGTGAAATAAAATATGTATTAATAAAAAAATTATAAATTAAATAAAATAAATAAATTATTAAAAATTATACGTCGTTATCTATCGGTATAAATCATCTATCATCGAGATGAGAGTTATTGTTTCAACAGATCATTAAGACATAGCTGCAATACACTGTCCAGCTACAATAATTATCAATTGAGTAATGTTTAAACTAATGAAGTATCTCCAAAATATATCGATCAGACGAGATTATTTAAGCTCTAAATGGTTCGTGAAATTGATTCGCTTTAGTAGAATATTAGCAATGTGGTACTCGGTACCAAAAGTTTTGTTCTGACTTGCATTTTTTCGGCCGCAAAACATAATGGGGCAGAGCACCACATGCATAATGTTTATTTTATTTTGAAATAAATTAAATAGCCATTTCATGAAAGATATTTCATAAGTGTTTGTATATTATTGTGAAATAATTATAATTTTAATGAATAATTATTATCATATCAAACAAGTTGGCCTTTTCATTCGGTTACAGTTACAGTCATGGCCGTTACAGTTACAGTCAGGCCGAAACGTCCGGGCCGAATCGTCCGAGCCGAAATGTCCGGGCCGAAACGTCCTGGACCGAAACGTCCTAGGCCGAAACGTCTGTATAATGGCGGGTAACAGACGTTTCGGTCTAAGACGTTTTGGCCTAGGACGTTTCGGCCCAATAAATGAAATACAAGATTTGCTTGTCGGACGTTTTGGCCCAAAGATTCACTTTACTCCCTTAAATAAACTATTAATAATAAGTTATTCAATATATTTGTTTTGTAGTTGTTGCGTTTGTTACAAGAGGAGTTGTCAGTAGGAACTGCTCCGACACCTGTTTGAAAGTCGTCAAGATCGAAGTTCTACATTATATTTATAAATAATAACTAATGTAATATTATTATTATTATTTATTAATATAAATTTACACCATTCTGTAACTTAGAACAAAGATAACATATGCTGACAAATTAACTTTAGTTAATACAGTTAGATAGTTAAAAGTAAGTAATAGTAAAGGTAATAGGTAAAGTAATGAAGGTAAAGTAATAGTTAAAAAGATGCGTATTTTAAAATGTGAGTCAATAAATAAAGTACATTAAAATACACCGAATTAAAATTATTACTGTATTTTAATGTTAGACTTAAAAATATAATAGATAAGAAATATTCCATTAAAGGAGCATTGCTTTATGAGACAGGCTGGATGTCATATGGAATGAGATAAAATATATGCGTATTAAACTTAAATTTAGATGAAATATATGGGTATTAAATTTAAATTTAGAGGAAATATTATGCGTATTAAAAGGACCAGAGTGGATGTGAAGTGAAATAAAATATGTATTAATAAAAAAATTATAAATTAAATAAAATAAATAAATTATTAAAAATTATACGTCGTTATCTATCGGTATAAATCATCTATCATCGAGATGAGAGTTATTGTTTCAACAGATCATTAAGACATAGCTGCAATACACTGTCCAGCTACAATAATTATCAATTGAGTAATGTTTAAACTAATGAAGTATCTCCAAAATATATCGATCAGACGAGATTATTTAAGCTCTAAATGGTTCGTGAAATTGATTCGCTTTAGTAGAATATTAGCAATGTGGTACTCGGTACCAAAAGTTTTGTTCTGACTTGCATTTTTTCGGCCGCAAAACATAATGGGGCAGAGCACCACATGCATAATGTTTATTTTATTTTGAAATAAATTAAATAGCCATTTCATGAAAGATATTTCATAAGTGTTTGTATATTATTGTGAAATAATTATAATTTTAATGAATAATTATTATCATATCAAACAAGTTGGCCTTTTCATTCGGTTACAGTTACAGTCATGGCCGTTACAGTTACAGTCAGGCCGAAACGTCCGGGCCGAATCGTCCGAGCCGAAATGTCCGGGCCGAAACGTCCTGGACCGAAACGTCCTAGGCCGAAACGTCTGTATACCATTTATGATTTATGGCTCGGGTTCTTTGTGATATTCTTCACGCCCACGCGCTCAGGCCCTTCGCGATTTTCTGGTTTGCAAATAACAACAAAAATATATTTGCATTGCAGTTAATATTTATCCAGATTATAAGCAGATTGGTATAATTTCATTTCACTGTTAGGCCTACGTGAGATTGAATGCCAGAGTGTTTGTAGGATATTTTCACCCTTCAGTTTAGCTAATAAATTCCGGCTGCATATAAAACGCATAAGAATATAAAAAAAGGTCATAGAAAGGCGAGAGGTATGTATATACGTCATTATACACACCTCTTAAAAATAATTATTATTTTTATGTCATAAAAATTCAAAACCCTTTCTACTACAAAATTCATAACTGGAGATGCCGGGGATCGAACCCGGGGCCTTTCGCATGCAAAGCGAACGCGCTACCACTGCGCTACATCCCCATGAGAGTCAGTGTCTTATTATTCTTTATGTAAGAATAAATTCAAATAGCCAAAATTACTGTATTGATAATTGAATTAATAAATAAAGTAGTTAGTTAGTTACCTTCCATATCAACTTCAGTAAATAAGGTGAGTATTGTATAGCATTCCGTAAGATATTAGGAACAGCAGATTACATTCTATCACAGATCAGCACTGAAATGAATCTGTGTTAATTGTGTGAGTAATTTAATGATTGAGTGATAAAATCTAAAAAATTTTCAAATTTTTCTAACATGGGCTGAAACCTGAAATCTAAGGAATTTTTAGATTGAGAGGGTTAGAGGTCTATCAATGGGATGCTCTTATTGGCTGATACTTAACCTCAATAAAACTCCACGAATCTTAAACGAAATTTTTCAATTCTCACAAGGAACATCCATCCCACTCCATAGTCTCTATACTATGGGGGAGTCGAGATTCAGTTTCGCAGCTAGATCTAGGAATTACATGTTCTGTAGGCCTGTTGTCGTGTACTGTAGGCCTACACTTTAGGAGGAGAGTTGATATAATAGAACTAACTAACTAACAACACTATATTACTAACTAACTAACTAACTATATTACAGTATTAACTTAACAAAAAAATAGGCTGCATTTTGGCTTTCGGGTAGCAGAAAAATTGTGGGTTTACTTACAGCGAGAGGAAATGAGGCGATTGATTACATTCTCTTCAATTTTTATAAACCTATTTGTTTGTAGCTTTTGTAAAGTTGATGTTTATTGGGGTATTTAATATGTCATTATTGGGTCTGGGTGTAGGTAGAGCTCATTCCTTGACACCCTAAGTGTAGTTTCTACCTCAAATATCACCTAACCATTTATCGGTGTATTTGACTTACAGTAGTTTAGGAGTTATTGGTTAGTAGGCTACGTTGCCCACGTTGTGCTGTAGTTGAGATAACTTTATTGCTGTATTGGCTTGGTACCTAGGATGACTACTGACTAGTTAATATCAGAAAAAATAGGCCTATATACATTGCAAGTCACAAAACCATTCTTATTCACTACACTTCCTTTGGGATCCATCCTCATCGCTTGACCGGTTTGTCGGACAGCAGGTTCCCCGGCCGAACTCAAGAGTGCAAGTGAGAGACGGGAGGTAGATATTCAACTAGAGACAATCGGGAATCGGATTAGGGATTTCGACTTTCTCACCACCCGACAAAATCTACTAACAGTGATATTTGATGATCGTGAGTATACGATCAAGGCAACGAGGCTGTCCGAACGCGACAACGATAAGAAGGAGCCGAATTATAGTGGCAGACGCTGGGACCCTACCCGATGAGATCTAAATAAAGTCCAATAGACACATCTCCAACCAGACACTATATAACATTGGTGGTGTCTCATTGGTTCCCCCAAGCTTGACACTAGAACAAAATCGCCTCTGCTTTGCAGGACATTGCTTTCGCCGAGAGGACCAGCCAGTGAATAATGTTGTGCTTTGGCGGCCTCATGGAGTGAATAAGCATGGTGGACAGCCCATGACTTTCCTGGTATGCATCTTAAGGACACTGGCCTTGAAGATGCGGATGATATAGCAAATGTGATAGGGAGTTGTGGCGGAGCAATTTTGTCGACAAGCCGACACAGCATTCTTAATATATGTAATATACAGTATATAATGCAGCTGCAATGTATGTAGCATGCCGATCGTAGTAGTTGTTAAGTTGGTAATAATAAGGTTGTATTACAGTAAATCCATAGATCAGCATTCTTACCCTATGGAAAAATAAGCGTAAGAACAGTTTGGGTTATTGTTAATATGTAGGCCTAATGTAACATTAATTTGATTTGCTACACCTATGTAGCAAATCAAATTAATGTTACATTAGGCCTACATATTAACAATAACCCAAACTGTTCTTACGCTTATTTTTCCATAGGGTAAGAATGCTGATCTATGGATTTACTGTAATACAACCTTATTATTTTGTTAATTAAAAAAGGCACTTATTTTACACTTTTTTTATACTGCTACAGTAGTGTAGGCCTATACTGTACTACTGTATAAATAATTACTACCGGTACCACCAAATTATATTATATACATTATATTACTTACTACTGTATATTGTATTATACAGTATTACATTATTTACATATTGGCCGTTTTGTGCTCCTTTTACCTAACATCTTTATAAATAATAAATATACAGAAGTTTGTAATAAAAATCATTATTATTCTATCCATTATCCTGCCACATCAACATGCTCCTTTAATAATTAGTATCATTGTAATAATTCGCCGGGCCGTGCCTTCAATTCGCCAAGATAGGTTTTGAGTCCCCCCCCCCCCCCCCCCACACTCCCCCCACCCCCACCTCCATATTATGTCACTGCCCGAGTTAATGACGTGAAATGACAGCAAACACCAAAGTTTCTATTGAGTTTATAAACTTTATTAAATGTATTAAAAGTGCTAAGAGAAAGGAGCAGGTTACTTGTGTATTTTCCTGAGTTACTGATATTTTCTAACCAAAAACAATAACCAAAATTCTCTTCACTTTGCGGTAAATTTTCGTGGAAGATCATACTTTTCACTTGCAATCAAATTGCACCAGTATCTGCACTGCTCACAAGATGTAGAGTAACATTTTAAACGTTAAAAAACTAAAAAAATTTCGCTCGCTTCGCTCGCTTGCATATCATGTACATCTTTCAATACCCCCCCCCCCCCCCCCCAACAACACCCACAACCGACAATATCACCGACAATGTGGTTCATTCTTTGAGACTATCGATTTTTCAGACACTACCATTTTATCACACTGGTGCAATTTTTGTTATCATTATCTATTTCCTTTTGGTAGTGTTGAAAATGACGATCTCGATATATTTTCTAATGAAACGGGTGAAGTTAATTGTGAAGACATACAGGCTGCTGGCAACATCTTTAGTGATATTAATCCTGACGATAACTTGAATTGCAATTTGATTCTAGGGGATTACTTTAATGAAACAAAATTTGATAACCACTTTTACGGAAATGACAGCAGATCGAATTTTTCATTAATGCATTTAAATTGCAGGAGCTTAAACGCAAATATATGTGCAATAACAAATTTTTTGGAATCTATGAATGCCAATTTCGACATTCTGACTTTTTCTGAAACGTTTTTAACTAAAGATAGTGTATTAAATGAAGTTGCCGTTCGTGGTTTTAAGGAACCTTACTGTGATTTTCGAAAATGGGGTAAGAGACTAGCCAGAGGAGGCACGGCTATTTATGCGCGCTCCGATTTAGAAACATCAATACGACCCGACCTTCATTTCAACGGCCCTGAAAATTGCTGGATAGAAGTGGCGAGGCCTCACCCTAATAAGCCCTTAATAATTGGATGTATTTATCGCTCAGACGAAATAGAATTTGATAGTTTTAATAAAGGTTTTAATGATACACTTTCCAAATTGGCCTCAACAAATTACGACGTTGTTATAACCGGTGATTATAATATTGATGTTTCTAAACCAAATAAGCCTCGTACTAGTGAATATATTAATACAATATCTTCTAACGGCTTCACTCAAACTATAAACCAACATACTCGTATCACTCCCTATTCTAGATCTACTATAGACCACATCCTTTGTAATATACACTCATCTATTTGCTCACCTGGTGTATTTTTAACAGAAACTGGTACTACCGACCACCTACTTTCATGGTTTTAACTGATTATTCGATGTTTTTTCTTCCTCCAGATACAAAGCGCACTTACGATTACTCAAAATTTAATAAAGATAGGTTTACTAATGATGTACGAAACGTTTCCTTTAGATATTCAGCTAATAACACCCCTGACAAACTTAAACTAGAAAGTTTTTATGATGACTTCACAAATATTTGTAAGGATAACCTTCCCTCCGTGGTTGTACAAAAACGAGATGTTCCAAAGAAACCTTGGCTCACAAAATCGCTAATTTTATGAATAAAAAAGAAAAACTTATTATACGCAATATATTCTAAATCACCCACAACTGAAAATCATAATCGTTATAAATTATACAGAAATAAATTAACCACACTACTTAGAGCAGCTGAAAAACAATACTACAACTCCGAATTCAATAAAAATTCTAATAATATGCGTAAGACTTGGAAAACATTAAACTCTTTATTACACCGTTCTGCAAAAACATCAACACCAAAGAGATTAAACGTGGATAAAGACGGGAAAATTATTTCTCTCTCCAATCCAGCTGATATAGCCAACGCCTTTAAAAATTTCTTTTCCAACATTGGTCCTCAACTTGATTCACAATTTGCTTCAAGTTCTCGTTGTCCTACTCGCCACGTAAGACATCCCAAATCCAATTCCTTCGGACTTTCAGAAACATCTCCCGCTGAAATTCATTACATCATTTTACAATATTAGATGAGAAGTGCGCCTCCAATGACGATTTTCCGATTTCTTTAGTAAATCTTGCGGCCCCATTTATATCTACTCATTTATGTAGCTTGACTAATCTCAGTTTACGACTAGGGCATTTTCCTGATTGTCTTAAGTTAGCAAAGGTCATTCCAGCTTATAAGGGTGGTAACCCATTTCTTCCTACAAACTACCGTCCAATCTCCCTCTTCCCTGTTTTCCATAAAAATTTCGAAACAGTTTTATACAACCAGGTTTATAACATACCTTAATAAATTCAATGTAATTTCGCGTAATCAATTCGGCTTCCGAAAAAAATTCACCACATCATATGCAGTAATAAATATAGTGGAGTCAATTCGAAATGCTCTCGATAATCATCAATCCTCTTGTTTAGTATATATAGACCTCCGTAAGGCATTTGATACTCTTGACCACTCCATCCTTATAAAGAATCTCCAGTCATATGGTATACGCGGAACCCCTCTGTCGATTTTCTCAGATTACTTATCCAATCGTAAACAGTTTGTTTCATTAGGTGTTACGTCATCTTTAGTTAATTCAATCACCTGTGGTATCCCGCAAGGTTCGGTACTAGGCCCAATTCTTTTTTTACTTTATATAAATGATCTCCCAAATGCAACCTCTCTCATTGCCACTCTGTTTGCAGACGATACATCTCTCATGCTCCACGATAGTAACATAACCAGATTAACTAATACAGTACTATAAATACCGAAAGTAATTTACTTAATGATTGGCTGATAGATAATAAATTAACCTTAAACACCGATAAAACAGAATACTCCATATTTACATTCTCGCAAAATTTCAACTTACCAAGCACAACAATTAATATCAACAACAAACCCATCAGATACACGTCCGCTGCAAAATACTTAGGCATAATTATAGATGATAAACTCACATTTAAGGCGCACATTAAATACATACTTAAAAAAAATTCTAAAACAGGTGGACTGTTCTATAAACTTCGACATATACTTTCTAGAGAGTTACTCCGCATGCTTTTTAATACATTAATTTATCCTTACATTTTCTATGGCTTGATTGTTTGGGGCGGCACTTACAAGTCCAACACAGATCCTTTGAAAATAAAAATCAATAAGATATTGCGTTGTATCACATTTAATCATTCTCAATCCTCATCCTATCCCATCTACCAACAATTACGTATCCTACCTCTAGATCTCCTCTATAAGTACCAGGTGCTAATACTCATGTTTGAAGTCCATAATAATCCATCTCACCCTCTAGCTTACCTCTTTACTAAAGCCTCTTCGGTTCACTCATATAATACTCGCTCTGCTTCCTCTGGCCTGTATCATTTACCTCCGGCTCGTTTGGATGTTCGCCATCTTTCATTATCTATGCAAGGGCCACTTTTGTGGAACTCATTATCACAACTTATTAGGGACAGTCGAAGCCTGGCGATATTTAAGAAAAAATTAAAATACCACTTACTGCAGATATGATTAAACCATTTCGATTTCAATAGCATACATATATTTTTTCATTATCTCTTTTTTCATATACATTCTCCCCAATTGGTTATCAACAACTTGCGTTATATAAATATATTTTCCTTTACATATTTTGCGTCATATATATAGTTTCATACTTTTTTTCTTTACATATACATTCTCCCCTATTGGTTATCATCAGTTTGCTATGCAGTCTTGTACATACCACAAATTTATTTTTTTACATGCAGGAAAAAACAAATATTTATAAAATTCCGACAGCAGTCAACCGCACCGCACGCACCTATCTGTATAATTAAATTTACTTTAAACATTCTAGAACTCTCCAGATGCAGGGGTGAGCTAAAACTACACTATAGCTATGCTATAGCGGAAGCTCACACCAATCAACCCAGCAATCAATTTTGTAGGGTATTGTGCGTTATTTTTATTTTATATTTTGGAGGAAATAAATAAATAAATAAAAAAAAAATAAATAAATAAAAATAAATAAGATTGCTCTCGTGTAATGCAATGACTCAATACTGCAATACATCAATAGTGCAATAGTGCAATAAATAGTGATAGCAGGATACCGGCTATCTACCGGATAGCAGGATACCGGCTATCTACCGTACTGTGTCCTGTGTCTGTATACTCAGACTATCAGATACCTGGATACTACAGTACTGCTGTACTAGTATACGGCTGTACGGGTCAGCAGGTATACAGCTATAATACTGTACATACTGCACCGGTACTACTGGACTACTGTACTAGGCAATACAGCAATCTGGCAATAGGCCTATATCAGTAGGGCCTATACCTGTATACAGCCTGACAGCTATATGATATATTTTTACCGGTGAGATTGAGATTGTTTATAGCGCAATAGGCCTAGTCAAATATATTGTTATGGTTAATTATGACATAAACACCAATTAATTAAATATCCATAAATATTAACAACACCTAAAAATTACTGTAGGCCTATTAATTATCTAGGCCTAATAAATTATTTGTGAATCAAATAATGGTAAATAAGGATAAGTATAAGTTAGATAGCTGGATAGGCCTAGTAGTATTGTTTTGTGTAGGCCTAACTGCCTAATTGGTGCTCCGGCTCCGTACTCGTGGGGTAGGCCTATAGACTACAAGACTAGTCACTTGGCAGCTTGGGCCTAATTCAGAAATTAATTATGGTTGAACCATGGGATGCTCAGAGTTGTTTATCCTTCAGGGGGAGGTATTTTGTAATAAGTATGCGCGCTACCGGTTCGAACTGCGACCACAAGTTAGTAGTTCAAGCTGAAGATAAAATAACAACAGACCAATGGCGTGGGGTGTTCGAGACGCAATACATCGAAGATTTAACTCACAAAACTGGCAACTTTAAACAGGCTTCCATTTTCGAGAACATGTTGAAAATGTCTATTACGCAGAATAGTGAATCAGTGTCATTGGATCTTCTAACTTATTCTGATTTAGACGCCCTTCGTACGAAATCTGCCACCTCGCACTCAGCAGATATTCCCTCGTCTAAGAAAGCAACTTTGAATACGAAAAGATACTTGATACTCACATACACGGTTGAGTTTGATAGGATCCATTATCCACTACCTCTAACCTATATGGGGAAGCCGGACCCGGTTGCTCTACAAGAAGACATTGTCCGGTTAAAAGGTGGGTCATGGGCAATGAGCTTGAAGTGAGGGACTTTAATACCAGTCAGCAGGTGGCATTCAGCCATGACAACTAGAGTTAGTCCTAACAAAGTCAGAAATTTAATTATTTATCGGTAATGGAAATTTATTGTCTCAGTATCTATGACTTACCAAGGAGTCCTTCATCCTTGGATTGTTGGATACAGTAGGTTGTCGCTGACGGTACGGTACCAGTACAGGTACGGTAACCTGCTCGTTATACTTTCTACCAGGTTCAAGAATATTAAGTAAGTTATATATTGAGTCTGTGAGTACCGGTAAGTTAATATCTGAATATTAACTTACTCAAAATATTACTTATCACTTATTGCACATTCTAGTTATATTGCTTTATCATATAGCAGTATAGCGGTTTATTTTATTGTTAGTTACTATTACTCGTGTTCATTGAACAGTGACGTATTCAAGTTTCGCCCAAGAACAGAAGAAGTAGGATAAACCTGTAGGGTTAAAAATAAAATGTATGAACTTTTATAAAACGAAGTTCTTTGTAAAAGGCAGGAATTTGGTTGTTATTAAAAAGGGGGAGGGGGTATAGGAAGAAATTACAATTGGAGAGGATATTGTGGATCTGGATGTTACTTTATTATATAGGCCTACTATATAAATGAGTTAATGCTGTAATGTGGAAAACAATTAAAACAACACGAGCGTAGCGAGCGAAAACTATTTAAACAATGTTATCTTTTTAAGGTGACCAGCCCGCCGTCAACATTCCATGCATTTCACTATTAACAAAGGTGCATTTATCTCGAGATTGGCAATTGGCTAAACGGATTTTCCTAATTTTTGGTGAAAATGTTGAAATCATTTTCTTGAGGTGTGGAATAAAAAAAAATCGAAAATTTAAAAGATTACCAAAATTATTGAAAAATATTAATTTTATTTAATTTTTAATTTAATTTTAATTTTATTAATATATTTTATTAAAAAAATTTATTCAACTAATAATTTACCACAAAATATTGTTTAGCCTAACTCAAAAACACCCCGCGGTAATTGGGAAGTCTTTTGTTCAGCGTATTCGCCGTAGTCAAATTAGTTGGAATGCCAAATTTTACTAAATTCCATTGGAGTAGTTCCTGAGAAAAGTGTACTGGGGGTACCTAAATATTAAAAAAACTGAAAAATTTCATTTTGAGAAAAACGCCTTAGTCAGTTTTAACGATATTTTCAAAAATTTTACAAGTTAGGTTAGAGCATGTCAGTTTGTCTGTCAAATACGAAGTATATAATCATTTCATCGGCGTAAAATTTTCTCATTAGGGGTTTTCTTGGATGGTGATTTTATTTTCGATGTTATTTTTTAAATTTGGAGTAATCCGGACTGTGTCCGGAATGTTTGTCCGCCTGTCTGTTTTTCGGTCTGTCTGTCAAAGACTAAGAAATCATTGCATTGTCTAAGATTCACGCTGTAGGGGTTTTCCTGGGCGGTGATTTCATATCTGATGTCAGTTTTTTAGGTTTGTCCATATAAAGACTGTCTGTCTGCTTGTTTGTCTGTCCGTTTGTCTATCGGTCAGTCTGTTAAATAACTTAGAAAGCATACCACCTACCAAAAATTATCACAATAGTGGTTTTTCTGGGCGGGGATTTCATATCTAATGTCAGTTTTAGGTTTGTCAATATCTCGAATGTATGTCTGCATGTCTGTCTGTCTTAGATTTTGACAAATAGACAGACGGACATACAGCTAAAGACAGTCCAGATTTCATCACAATAAAAATTTAGAATCGGAATTGAGATCACGGACCAAGAAACCCCCATAACGAATATTTTAGGCAAGTGGCATGCTTTCCCGGATTTTTTAAAGACAGACCGACAAACAGACAGACATACAGACAGACAATCCAAATGTTATTAAACCAAAAAAAATGTTCAGAGACAGGCCGACATATGCACGGACATACAGACATTCTCGATCACTCACCACAAAACACTCACCAGGCTTTCCGAGAATTTGAACTTGACCGTATATCTGCTCCTATCTAGTCTATGTCACTTGCATAAATCCATGCCGCCATGGATGGGTCAAGTTATAGTTCTAGCAAAACATACCTATACTATATTGAAAGGGCCATAAAACAAGAACGGATTAAGATCTCGAAAAACCGTTTTCAGATTTTAAATCTCCATCAAATTTTGGTTTAGAATCGATCATAGCTCAAAAATATATTTCTTTCACCCCCACGGCGGCGGGCTGGTCCCCTTAAACAATTATATAATAGGCCTATATAATACTTTGATAAAACGAACGCTTTTACATTACCGTTCGGCATATAACAGTGACTTCACCTGTGCTTACAGTGGCTTCCTGCAGTTTTTTTATATTACCGCATAGTAGTATGCGGTAATATGACATGGGGGGCGGTTGGCGACTCGCCCTCGCATCAGCAGATGATAGTGGCAATGGTGGAATTGGTCTATTGATGAATCCAACTGCACATGCAGCATTGGATGAAATGGACCAAATCTCTAACCGCATCATCCGTTGCCACTTCTCATGTTCTGGAAGACTGGCTAAGAAGTTTCCTAATGTGGTTCTGATTGTGTGCTACTCTCCAACTAGTGTTGCCCCTGTAGAGGAGGTGGAAAATTTCTACCACAATCTACAAGCAGCTACTGATGGAGTGGATCAGCATGCATTCTTAACATTCCTGGGAGACTTTAATGCATGTCTGCATCAATCACCTACATCGCCCTGGGTCTATAGCAATAGTGTTAACCGAAATTCCGTCCATCTTCAGGATTTTATCTCTGCAAATGGATTGTTTTCGGCTGGAACCCAGTTCAAGAAGCAAACTGGAAAGCCATGGAGTCGTAGTGGACCCAGTGGTCACAAGTCTCAGATAGACCATTTTCTGTTTCGTAGGAAATACAGGAGCTCTATACAAGACTGTAATGCTTTTACACTTGTACCCTTCTCCTGTGATCACCACCTTATTGTGGCCAAGGTAAGACTTAGTCTGCGTGGTAGCAGAAAAACGAAATCTGCCTTGCCGCGGCATGACTGGTCATCTCTGTTGCAACAGCCAAGTGTGAGATCCAGCTTCACACTATAGCTGAGCAACAGGTATGAGGTTCTTGCCTCAGAGGCGGCAGATCACTGCTAGGGCTATACTGCCTTCACAGAAGCAGGTAAGTTAGCAGCTGCAGAAACAGTTCCTGTATACCCTCGAAACAGGAAAAGAGCCCCCTGGACTGACAACAAAATTCAGAAGTGCCAATATGACCTCTATAAGGCGCAGAAAGAGTCCTGACTCAAACAGACTACAGCGGGAAAGAATGCAGTTAAAGCTGCATCTAAGTCCCTGAACAGGCAGTACTCTGTTAATCTACAGGAGCTAATAAACCAACAGGTTGATGCCATCAATGATGCTGACGACAGCAGGCAATCATCCCAGGCATGGAAATCGATCAACTTGCTTACTGGGCGGAAAAGCCAACCAACCGCCAAGGTTAAGGCAGAATCACCAGCCGATCGCCTCAATGGTTGGAAGGCCCACATTGAAAAGCTCCTCAATAATGACAGGGTATTGCCTGATAACTTTATAGAAGTAAAAGTGTCTGAGTCTGTACTCCCAAATTCCCATTGGCGATTCTGAGGTCTTTAAAATACCTCAGTGTTTAAAGCTCATCTATCCCATCATAGTAGACATGTACCGAACAACAAGAGTCCCGCAAGAAATGAAAACAAATAAGTTAGTGCCAGTTCCCAAGAAGGGCAACCTAACACTCTATGGTTCTTTTCGGAGAATCTCATTGATCTCATTGATTCAACTGCTGAGGACACCAAATCTTTGGATGGCACATTCACAAGAATGCTACGCCGGGTACATTGTGTCAAGTACAATGCACACATCTCCAAACAGACACTATATAACTTTGGAGGTATCTCATTGGTTCCCCCAAGCTTGACACTAGAACAAAATCGCCTCCGCTTTGCAGGACATTGCTTTCGCCGTGAGGACCAGCCAGTGCATAATCTTGTACTTTGGCAGCCTCATGGAGTGAATAAGCATGGTGGACAGCCCATGACTTTCTTGAGACGCATCTTATAGGACACTGGCCTTGAAGATGCGGATGATCTAGTAAATGTCATGGGTGATAAGGGAGTTGTGGCGGCGCAATTTTGTCGACAAGCCGGCACAGCATTCTTAAAAATAAAACTGCAATGCAGCATGCCGATCCTAGTACTAGTAGTATGCGGTAATATAAAAAAACTGCAGGAATGTGCTTTAATTCTCAAAAATCTCGCTATGCCTGTAATTTCGCCCCATAAAAATTTGCTGAGGGGGCAATTGCCAGTTTCATTCAATGAATCATTCTTAGTGCCCCCCCCCCCCCCCCCCCCCCAATCATGATATTACTCCGAAATATTGAGTAAGTATATGAAGCAGTGCATTCCCATTCACAATCACAATTAAGTAAGTGAAAACAAAATATAACAAAGAACTCCGGTATATAAAGTCCTTTCAATAGGAGGTTATTCTATTTATTTATTGCGTTTGTGTAGCTGAATTGGCCCAGTACAAGCAACGTAGTCCACCTAATTGGAGCTACACGGACTACCAGAAACTACAACAGGACTACGACTCTCTACTCGTAGAGAAACAGGAGTTGGAGCGTTCATTCGATCTCTACAGACGGGAAGTTAAAACTACAACTAAAGGCAGCGCCATAAAGGAGATACGAGTGTTAAAGGTGAGTTAGTGAAGTAACTAGGAGATTCGAGTGTTAAAGGTGAGTTAGTGAAGTAACCCAGTGATCAAGGATGTTATTACGTTACTTTACGGTATCTTTTCAGGAATACCGTAGCTCAATATTTTTCCGTAACGTAAACCGTAACGTTTTTCAATACCATAACGTAATATTACTGTATATTTTTTCCGTAAACCGTAACGTAATAGTGTAAAGTTGTTTTATCTACCAAGCAATCATATTGGACAAAAAGTAAATCTTTCGACAAAAAACTTTCACTTTCACTTGCACGTTCTAGCTTATTCAATATAAAGTTGATTGCTTTAATAGGTTTTGTTTGTCTGTACACGGTCTTCAGCTTCCTGACTTCTCCAATTATTTATGATGAAGTCCCCCTATCAATATTGGCAAAAGCTAATTATACGCGCACTTCTTCACTATAGGCTGTTTAACAAGTACAACAACACTAAAACAACATACACTACATAATCTAAACTTTATGATACATGACCTAAATAATTGTTTGAGGACTCGACTAATAATTAATCTGTTTAGAGTTCCAGCGACACTATTAAAATTCGACCAATCTGAAGGCGACTAAATACAGAGTTCTAGAACACTGTAATTCTCGTCCTGAGTTTCAACGCACAAAATTTCTGAGTTAATAAAGATTAATAAATTCATAGTTTATTATAAGGAAAATAATAATAACGTTTTATTTATTTGCATGGAATTAATTTCGCACTATCAAATCGCCAGGGCGATATATTTTCCAGCTTTATATCGCAGTGCGACATTTATTTCTCAGTAAGTCCCTAGGCCATACATTTACTATGTATTTCCAGTAGGCCCCCTATATCCAGTATGTCATCGCGTCATTATTAGGTTGTTCTAGAAAGTTTGAGTGCATAACTACAAATAATTCCACACAAGTAAATAAGTAAAGGATAAGCAGGATAAACGGATAGTAAGTTAAGCATGATCCCATCTCTGCCTCTCTCGAACTAATGTCCTAAACGTATCGCACCGCAGTAGCATGACTGCGTCAATAATATCGGTGCTCAACCGAAGACGGAGTAGGTACCAAGGTACCTGAGGCCGGAAAATATTCGCTCAACGCTTACTTCAGTGCCTGGTAAGGGGCCGTGCACAAATGATGTCACGGTCGAAGGGAGGGGGGTTGCAATTTTGTGACAATTTGTGACATGGGGAGGGGAGGGGGGGGGGGGGGGTAGATATACTATTGGTGAACAAATCAAATACATAACACCAACATCAACTGCCCATGCCATGGATATACGGCATGATATAATTGCCCATTTCCCTGGGATGGTCCCAGTATCTGATCGACAGCGCTGCCGTCACTGCGGCATGAAATCACAGATATCATGCCTTAAATGCTCTATCTTCCTGTGTATACGACCGGATCGAAACTGCTTTCTAGACTACCATTGTATAGGGTATGATTGAACTATATTATTGTAAAAGCTTTTGCGGATATAATCAGTCCCCCTCGTCCGCAAAGTACCGTTATAGGTGTTTTAACGGACATAAAAGTCATTCTTCTGTATGTGTGCTTTGGCGGACATGGTAAGGCAAAAAACCCGCAATGCGTCAAATACCCTGGCACAGCTTAGTCTTGATGATTCAGATTACGACATCTAACAGCTGGTTGCTGACATGGAAACGGCCATTGGACACATGGTTCTTTGTTTAGCTTAACAGCCAATCAGAGCGATTTTTTCTGTCGATGTGGAGATATTTGGCAGATCATGCTAGGAGTGTTCAGTCTTACTGTTTTTTCTTGATACTGTTTTGTTGTTTCTATCTAGGCCAGGAACACCGGCTCTAGAGTCAATTCGTTTCAGACTTTAGAAGAAACATTAGTAGGCTTAGATTATAGAGCGTATAACTGTTATCTTAACAACTCAATCGGCACATATATTGTCATATCATATCTTAACCTACCGTCTTAATGCTTTTTACTGTTGTTATTATTTTGTATCAGTTGGTTGAATATTATTTGGAGAACATCTATAAAGAACCCAAATTTCCCAATTTTCTTGATACACTACAGGTTAGAGAGACAGGTTACATATAGCGATTGCGACTTATATTATTGTGGTTTGTAGTGAATTTAATGCTATTTGATAAGCACTACATGAGTCAATTGCTGTTCTCTTTATATATGATAAAATTCATTGACAGTCGGCAGATTAGTGTGCATGATTGTGACTGATAACTAAGCATTTCCTAAAGAATGCGCCTCATACGTGAATCATAAGCCTTACCGACTTACCGTTGTGTTTAGTATAAGTCATATCTCTGTTTACCTAGATAGAGCGTCACGTCCTAAAGGAACTGTTAATATTTCCCGAAAGTGAATAATATTGGTCAGAAATTATTTATTAACGATCAATCGAATAATACAGTAAGCTTACACTGCAATAACAATCTAAGCCCTCCGAATCCAGTCTCCCGGGTATATCCAGCGGGTGAATGGACGCGCACTAGGCTGGCTTCGGCTAATGTTGTGTTTATTGGTATTAAATACTTGTCATATTCTAAAGTCTATTTATAAACCAAAAGACATATAAATTTTGGCAGGTTAAACTGCTAAAGGTCTTCAAAAGCGCGTACAATAACAGTTATTGCCTTTATTGCAGTAAGCAATAAAGTTGAAAGTACCGGTCGACCGGTAAACCTGAACCGGTACTGCTGTAGGTCCGTAGGCCCAACTGCCAGAATCGGTACTGCTGTAGGTCCGTAGGCCCAACTGCCAGAATCGGTACTGCTGTAGGTCCGTAGGCCCAACTGCTTGAACCGGTACTGCTGTAGGTCCGTAGGCCCAACTGCCAGAATCGGTACTGCTGTAGGTCTGTAGGCCCAACTGTCCTAACCGGTACTTCCAGTATAAGTACATTAGTATTATTCGATTTTGATTATTGTATACCGGTAGGTCTCGATATTAAATCGGGGACGCCTGGTTTTTATTGGGATTTTACTTAGGTCTATTTCTGTCAGTTTTATTTCCTAGTAAGTTAATATTGAGCTGAAGACGTGTAAGTCTGCTCAGATTGTTCAGATAATTGTAGGCCGGACTATTGTCGGACTGTTGTTGAGTCTGGAGAGATTGCGGCGTGTGTGGAGTTTGTCCGATAAAGTGCCAGTTAGTAAGTTGGGGCAGCCAAGGCTGTAAGGTCAATCCCCTCTTAAAGAATAAGTCGTACTACCGTGTTAGAACGCATACTAACTAACCATTTTGGAATCTGCACATACTGTAGTTTATTTAGGCTTGACAGTATTCTGCCAGCGTTTAGGCCTGTGTTTGTTTGTGTGGTCTGTTCAGGTACCGTAATAGTTATTACTCCGATATTTTGTAGGCTGGATTGTTGTCTAGCTATTATTAGGTCTGAAGAGATTGCTGCGTGTGTAGAGTTTGTCTGATAAAGTGCCAGTTAGTAAGTTGGGGCAGCCATAGCTGTAAGGTCAATCCCCTCTTAAAGAATAAGTCGTACTACCGTGTTAGAACGCATACTAACTAACCATTTCGGAATCTGCACATACTGTAGTTTATTTAGGCTTGGTGGTAGTCTGCCAGCGTTTGGTTTGTATTTGTTTGAGTATTCTGTACGGGTAGCGTAATATTTATTATTCAGAGTTTATGCGATTATTCGCAACATTCATGTCCCCAAGTTTATTCCTACAGTAATTGTGCTTGTTACACATACCGTTATAGTTAAATTAACCCCGGTACTACACGGGCTGCTTGGCGTAGGTAAAGACTGGTGACTTTGTGCTCCGGTCACTCCAGCAGATGCCGTGGTTCTTTTAACTGTTCAAGTATATTTAACTACTGATTATTTGTTGTACCAGTACTTGTACCTAATTTAGGGTTTAGTGTACAGTGCTTTCCGAAAGTAATTAGTGTGTAGGCAGTATATTTGTGTTGTAAAGTGGTTAATAGGCACGTTGGATCTGGTAGTCCGCGGTAATTAACTTCTAGGTAGGAACACTCCGTGATACATAACGTAGTACCTATAGCGATACGGCTATAGGTCGTCAGGCGGTGGTATTTTCCTATCTGGACAGTGCAATATATTTACTACTACTTATTATTTCAAATACCGTAGTACCCTGTCCGTCGTAATAACCAGAAATCTAACCCTTTGTTAGACTGGTTTGTAGACTTCCTGTAAAATTACCCTAAAAAATTTCGTACGTAATATTTTGTTGTGTTTAATTAGAGATTTAATCTCACCCGTATCGTAAGTAATTTGTAGTATTAAGTAACTTAGGTAAATTAGAATTATCTGTTTTAGTGTCAAATAAGTAGCACTTCACTGAGAGCGCACAGCTTCTGTGTAGTGACTCCCCCAGAAATAATAACATTTATTTCAAATATTGACAAAACCCATTTTAAACGGGTATATAAATATTATAAATCAACTCAAACGATTTATAAATACAAATAGTAGGCCTGCCATACAACAACTAGGTCTCAATATCAGTTGGACTACTGCTTAAATAACGGTAATAAAGTAAGTTAAAGTAACCAAGTAACCCTAAAATATTCAGAAATTCAATTATTCTAAAATAATCGACATACCGGTATTTACCATAGGCTTATTATATTTATTTCTATAAATTTGGGCTGAAATCATACCGGTATTCTGTAATTAATTCTAGTTCATAATTATACTTATATATACTATAAGTGTAAGCTGTATACCGGTATTCACGATAGGCCTATTATATATTTATATATATTTGTGCTAAAATTATATACCGGTACTCTGTGACAAAACTAGTTTACAATACTTATATATATTATAAGTGTATACCGATATTCTAATATACTGTAATAAATTAACGGTACTAGGCCAACGGTCATACTGAATTACTAGACTTGCTTTAACTGTAACTATAGCAGTAGGCATTCAACCGTATAGCTAAACATGTCTGATACCCAGCAAAACCTGTCAGACAGTCTAATCGATACAACCATCTGTGACACAGATAGGAGTGTGGAGCGATTAAGAAAGGAGTTCAGCTCACCTCCTACTGAAAGAAGGGTCATCCCTCCAGTAGTAGTATCGGACCCTAAGTTGATCCAACACCGTAGGTCTATCATCGGCACTCGGGCCCAAGTCAAACGGAACCAGGAAGCAGCTGTCCAACAGCAGCAACATCCTAGTCAAGAAACTTGTTCCCAGCGATCCGATAGCTCCAGTAGTTCGGATACTGTCGCAGTGCTAACTACTATATTGATTGCGGTGGAGGAACATCAAGCCGATTGGGCGAGAAGTAAGCGAGCGACCCAAGATAGTTATGCGGGATACGCCAGGGAAGAATTGATGTCTATTGTCGAGTCACAATGGAACTTTCCCGGACCCGGACTCCCGTTAGATTTGTCCGAAGCTACTTGGGAAGATATACACAGGATGGGAGTGGCTAAAGATACGATGGATCCAGCTGTTTGGAAGAGGTCGGAAGCAGGATATGTGCAGGGATTCTTCGGCTCCTTAGAGCGATTGGAAGAACAATTGTTTCGACAACCCCAAGGACCTCAAGAGCAGGAAGAGCTGCTTTATCAAGTACGCGAAAGAACCCTACGCATTAGACTTTGAGGAAACTTCCAAAAGAAGACAGGACACGTCGCTGCAGGTTGCTGTCAAGACTTGGTTCCAGCGGGTAGGTCTCAAAGTTCAAGAAACGGCCCAGTGGAAATCCCAGCTGACTGAGAGACCAACCTATGAAGAACCAACCGATGCCACCCTTTCTCAAGTGGAAAGCGAAGAGACAGCAGCAGAGAAGCCGCCCTCGAGAGACGCCATAGACATCTATCTGTCAGACTATCAACGCTTCTTGGGTGATGAAGAGTTGAGGAGACGACTGGCTGGACTTCGCCCCAATAGTGAAGGAACTAAGCTTGTGTTGGACTCAATCGATGCGGAAATGTTAGCTGCTAACCAAGCTAAATTTGATGAAAAACTCCGCCTCGCTAGAGTCCAAGAAGAACAAGTAAAGAAAAAACGGATAGAGGACCGAAAGGCAGCAGCAGTAATGGCGGCAGAAGCAGAAGCAAAAAGAGAGGCAGCGGTGGCAGAAGCAGAACGGAGAGCATCTGAGGAGACTACCCAACTAGAGTTGGAAAATCTGCAAGAGACGCAAGACAACATAAATAAACAGTTAACTTCTAGTCATATGCAGATGATGAGAAGATCTACTCCCAAACGCCAGGGATACACATCATCGGAGGAAAGCGAAACCACCGATCCTGAAGGCGGAGGAAATAGATCTCGTCTAAGCAGGCGTAGAAAAACATCTCACCGTCACAAATTGCCTGATTTGCCCCCAGCTGTGAGAAGACAACTAGCTAGCACAGACTTAAGTAGTATAGAACCTACAGACCAAATTATTAAGGTCAAAAAACTCCCTACTATAGTTGATGAGCCTGAAATAATTAGGCCTGTCGTTCCCAAAGTCACTCCTGTGCTAGAGACCCCTGTACTTCTAGATCTTAACTCTAAATTCCCTTTACACAGTACTACACTGCCTGTACCCGGTAGAACAGTCCATGAGAATATCCCTGTCCTGGAAGCTGAGAGAGAAATCAAAGATTTGTCTCCCGTCGTCCCGCGTCAGCCCGCTACAATGTTGGCGACTCCCGCTTCGGCGGTCGAGTGGGTAGAGGAGGGATGGCGGGGGATGAATCTCCTGCTCGGACAGATGCAGGAGACTGTCCACCAACTTAAGGGAACAGTAAGGGAAGGTAGGGCCGAATTGCAAGAAGTGCAGCAAAGTATCGCGCTAGAACGCGACAAATTAGTCAATATACAAAAGGGTATACCAATACCCCCTGTAACATTGTGTCAACCTGTTAAGTCTGAAGTATTACATGCGCAAGGTGTGGAGCCTACACGCATCTATACTGCTAGTGAAGTAGAAACTCCTATAGCAAACCCTATTAAGGGTGATTATAAACCTGTTGTTAATGATGTTCCCTATAGACCTGATAATGATCCGAGAAATTTATATACCGATAATTCGATATTAAATAACACGATGGCCCAAGAAAGCTTTACGCGTCAGATGGCTAGAACAGAAGCCCGCCAAGTGGTCAAAGTGGGAGAGATCGTCAAATTCAATGGAGATGAGATGAAATGGTTACCTTTAAATAAATATTACAAAGACAGCATACAGAACTCTGTACTATCTAACGGAGAGAAGCTTAGGTTCCTCATCAAGTGCTTGGAAGGACCTCCCAAGTTAATGGCGTTAAAGTTCATTGGACATCCAGAAGGATTAAGACAAGTTTGGGATACATTAAACATCAGGTATGGTAACAAGGATAACATAGCTAAGTATTTGTATGCAAAATTAGTAGCCCCCCGAAACTTCCTTAGTAGCGGGATTATAGAGTTTTCCGATGAGATTCAGGAGATCTGTAGACAATTGGACTGGTTAGGTAAGTCTCATGAATATCAGAGTTCCATGGTTATTGGAGCAGTAGTCTCTACTTTACCAAAGGGTGGAGTATGTACACGCTGGGACAAGAAAGTGTTGTACATGAATGAACAACAACGACGAAGCCCTACCATGGCTGATCTCATGTCCTTCTTAGATGGTGAAGTAAAACTACAACTCATCAAGCAGTCCAGAGAGAAAACATCGGAAAATAAGGTAAGTGAGAAACCCGTTTCTCGGAGAAGAGTAACACCAGTGTGTTACACTGACGACGGCGAAAGCCAAGCTTCTCAAGAAGAGGACAGCGGGAAAGACACTGATCGATCTTACTACGTTGACGAAACCTCAAAGGACGTAAGTAAATACAAGGCTCGAACCAAAGATAGGAGAGAACAGGTTGCCAAGACTCCTCCTCAGTCTCCTAACAGAATGCACGGAAGAAAGCCCGAAGAAAGAACGAGAGTGCATCAAGTTACCCAAGGTAAAGTGAGTAACATAAAACCTAACTGTGCGCTGTGCGACGGGACCCACCATTTGAGTGCGTGTGCTGAATTTCTAAAGAAATCCCTTGTAGACAGACGTGCAGTCGTGTGGGATAAGCGGTTATGCTATAATTGCCTCAGACCAGGACACCAACGGCGAACCTGTTACTCCGACGTAAAGTGTGCAAAGTGTGGCGCGAAACATCACATCTTGTTACACAGTGAGTTCGAACGAGACCACCCGAGTCAGGTAAGTGAGCCCGAACTACATGTCCAATTCAGTGACGTAAATGACACTGATCAAGAATCTGAGATGGAAGGATTCTATACTGACGAATTCTCCGACGCCAACGAATCCTGTTATCTAATCAATACCGCAGTGTATCGAGCACTTACTTATGAAAAGGACACCAACAATGAGTTTCCCCCAACTACTTTTGCCAGACAACCATCTTGGAAAGCTCCAACTTCCAACGTAGGAATCAGAGAATTTCCTGTAGTGCAGGTAAGAGTTCACGGTCCTAGCAAAAGTTACATAGTGAACGCACTCCTTGACTCCGGCAGCACAGGAACATTCATCGATCAAGAACTAGCCGAAGATATCTTTGCTGGACAACCCAAATTCCGGACTAAATTGAATATGTCAGGAATTATGCAGGTTTGGAAATCTACCCTAACGGCAGACTACTATGTAGGTGTGTTGTCCACCCCCCAGGATAAATTAGGAGCACAAGGTATAAGGTCGGTAAAAATGGTGGCTATAAAGAACTTCGCTACTACTCAAGCAGACCTTTATAATTGGGACGAGGATGAGAGCATTCAACATCTTAAGATACCTCGATTCCAGACAGATTATCCTGGAGTGCAAATACTCATCGGCCAAAACGCGCATGAGGCGCTCGAGACATTGGAGAAACGGCCTGCTCAACCGCAGCCACTGCAAACCTATGCGGTAAGAACTAGAGTAGGTTGGTACTTTACTGGCCCTTCCCGCAAAACTCTCGAAGAGAGAATGCCACAAGAACGAATATACCAAGTAAAGGATTGGGAAGTGGAGAGCGGTGAAGTGGATGAACTAACTGAGGGAACACCATACTCCTCAGATAATGACGACATCTACCAACTCTTCGATGAAGAGAACACAATCGACCTACTTCCAGAAAACAAAACGTGGAAAAATCAGGTGAACCTATGTCAACTGATTCGCCCATCGGGACCCATTGATTACAATGACGAACTAAATGATGAGATAGAGCGCTACAACCCTAGAACTCGGGACGAACTAGCCGTACGATTCTTTACTCAAGAACTGGTAGAGCCCAATTCATACGATAAGGCCCTATCGATAGAAGAAGAAAGAGCCAAGCAAATCCAGGAAACAACTACACGTTTTTAAAGGACCAAGGTAGATATGAAATCAG